>CAHIKZ030004832.1:687500-715000 GCA_903632075.3 Acanthosepion pharaonis
GTCCCTGGCCAACGAAAGCCAAGGGGCCTGCGTAGCCAACCGCCTCCCAGAATCTAGCGAGAAATCACTGTCTTGTGACAAGGGAGACCAGCAAGAAAAATTGGCTAAGCTAACCGAAAAGTCTCTATAATAAAATACTACAAGGTTAGCTAAAGAGAACTATGGTCTAAAAATGACTAGTAGTATATTACAACTAGGTTTGTAATATAACCTAACTAAAAAGTGGATTTGCTAGTCCCTCCGACGTGTTAACAGTGTGTAAAGAGCATGAATGAGAGGTCAAGGTCGAAATGACCTGTTCCTCTGCCAGTTCAAGGATAGAAGCAGGAGGTAACTCCGACATATATATGCACATTTCATTGAATATGACAGACAAGGTGCTTTGATTTAGTTTTTTATACAATTTCTGATGTGATCTAATAATTTTTTTCTTTTCAGATGATAAATTATATAAAAACTGTTCAAATGTTCTTTTTATCTGAGTGCTTTTGGCTATACATTTAGCCATTTTCAAGGATGAAATATATTAACCATTAAATAATATAATAGCATCAACTACATGCAAAAAAAGGCTAAAAATAATGGAAGCCTTATTTATAAAACAAAAAAAAACAACATTCAATAATATCAACTATGAACATGGACACAATATGTTGACTGTTTCTGAAAATGAAAATATTATATAAATACATACATACAACAAACTATTTCTTGTCAACCTTATTCAAAATGTGGTGACTTCTATGTGCCATGTACCTTCAGCACATTAGTGATCATGACTCTCCACAACTTCTTGTCCTTGAATCTGTCTAGTGAGTATCAAATTTTCCAAGACATCTTTCCTCAATATGTGCTCTTGAAATTTCATTTATCTATTCCTGATAAGTATAAATATACTTTTTGATTCTATTTTCCCTAAAACTTTGTCATTGTTCACATTTTGATCCATAGTATTCTCAACATCCTTCTGTAGAACCATATTTCTGTTGCTTCACGTTTCTTCTTCATCTGTGAGGAGATTGTTTAACATTCATTGCCATATAGGAGGACTGATATTATGCAACAGTTCAGGTCCTCTTTGTTTCTAATGAAATCTTTCTGTTTCTTAATACTTTGCTTAGCTTTTGGAAGGCAACTTTTGCTATCCCAGTGTTGCACTTTCCATCCTATTAAAATGCACTTTAGTATATTCATTCATATATTCAATTTAATGCCATTCATAATAATTTCCTTTACATATTTAACATACATTTTTTAACATCACATTCATTTCCTTAAACATACAGCATTTATATGTCAACCCAGTCACTTATCAAAATTCTGCAATTATTATGAATCTGTATCATGTCTACAGAGTACAAATGTAAAAGATTTTTCTTATTTGTTTGATTTTAAAATTTTAAATTTCAATCAATGTATCCCAGAATTCGTAGCAGAAAGTGCAGCCATCTTTTAAGATGGCTGCACTTTCTTCATTGTGAAATCATTCATATTTAATTCATGCCATTTACTGCTGAAGAAACCAAATTTACTCTTCATAATAATTCTTCTCATGAATTGTTAATCTAAAAAAAAAAAAGAAAAACATCAAAAACTTAAGTATGCATATTTATATATATATTAATATTCCAGTGAATACAAATTGTTAATGGATTCTAATTGAAAAATTCTTCCCTTCTTTTTTAATATTTTCTATTAACATGAATAATAAGGTTGATTAGAAGTGAAGCAAATTTTTGTTTGTTTTAAATTCAGTTTGTAAAATAAAACATATTCACTAAAATGGCTTTCATGTGGTGAATATTCTCTTGTTGTGTTTTTCTTTTTTACCATTTACAAATATATTGTACAAACCATTTTCAAAACTAAAAATGCTGGAATGTATCAAAATTATTTTCACTCTGCGTACATACATACAGTGTCTGGGGTTTCCCACTAAACTACATCCTGCTGCAAAGCCTCTGATCAGTAGATTGGAACTTAATTGCTGTTGTTCCCTGGTCCAAGGGGCAAATAATGAACCCCAAACAAAAATCAAAAAAACAAAAAAAAAGACAAAATACATTTTTATAGTAAAAATATCAGCAACATATTTTTATAAAAAAGTTAGCAACAGTGCATTTTTGTAGTAAAATTAGCAATGATGCATTTATTGTAATAAAATTAGCAACAAAGCATTTTTTTAGTAAAATTAGCAATGGTGCATTTATTGTAATAATTGTTTCCCTGTGAGCTATAATCTACAGCTATTCAATTTTAATGTCAATCAACATCTCCAGTTGCCTTAATCTATCCACTACCCTCATCCTTTCTTCTATCACTCCTATCTGATCTTGCTATTTTCTGTAACCCCTTGCATCCTAGTGGCTTCCCGCCTTGCTTGGGGTGAAATGCTTAAAAAAAAAAAAAAACTGGTAAAACTAAAATGGGTAGACCAAAATCTCCATAGCCCCCAGCCAGACTCAATGCAATATGCAGAACTATGCTATCATCCAAGATGGACAACTGTCAATGCAGCAGGACCAATCAAAAATTATTTATTTAAGGATCAATATTTTTACCTTAATTTTGAATGGCAATGCACTTTCTCTGAAATGAAAGTGTGACACTCCAGCCTTCTATTTATACTCAGACAGATGTCCTCATTTTTGTTGTGATTATCACAATGTTTCAAACTAAACCCTTTATTTAATCTGTGAGAGTACAGTGTTCTTATTGTGCTGACCATATCTAAAGTTATCCTGCATAGTTTTCATTGCTTGCTTTGTTTCTAATAAATCAAAGTATGATGTTAGCTAAAGGGACTGGCATATGCCTTCCCAGGTCTAGAGACTTTTCTACTTACTAGTAGCAGTAATAATAGGGTTAAAATTGAGAGAAAAAAATTATAATGTCTGTAAAAATATGAAAATAGACATTATTTACATTGTTCAGATTGTTGTCCTCATCTTTATTGTCATATTCACAATGTTTCGGCTGTTGTACATTCCAGCCTTCTTCAGGTGATTGGAATTTCAAACTGAACCCTTTTTTTCATTCACTGGGGTAGATTCTTCTAGTTCCACATGCCATGCCTGAGATGAAGTATTGTAACTACTTACATTGCTTGGACTGTTGTCCTCATCTTTACTGTTACATTTACAATGTTTCAGCTGTTGTACACTCCAGCCTTCTTCAGGTGATTGGAATTTCAAACTGAACCCATAATTTCATCCACTGGGGTAGATTGTCTTTGTTCCATGTGCCATGCCACATCTAGATGTCCCAATTCTCCAAGTTTTTGTTCACTGCTGCCATAGCCAGATATTGAACTCATAACTATTTGGGTCAAGTCACTAAATCCAACCAACAGTCTGAACAATGTAAATAATTACAATACCTCATCTCAGCAATATAGACAGATGTTAAAGGTGAATATGCCAATAAAGATGAGGACAATAGTCCAAACAATGTCAATAGTGTAAATAGTTACAATACCTCATCTCAGAAATATAGACAGATGTTGAAGGTGAATATGGCAATAAAGATGAGGACAATAGTCTGAACAATTTAAATAGTGTAAATAATTACAATACTTCATCTCAGAAATATAGACAGATGTTAAAGGTGAATATGGCAATAAAGATGAGGACAATAGTCCAAACAATGAAAATAGTGTAAATAATTACAATAACTCATCTCAGAAATATAGACAGATATAAAAACAGACATTTATTAAATCTAGACATATGTGTTTTTTTATTTTAATTTCTGTGAGTCTGCCAGACACATAACCCTTGAGAGGTACGGAAACTACCACGTTCTTTAGCTACTGCTGTTCAAAGAGGCAACACAGTAATTAGTTGCTCCCTCTAAGACACTATGTGCTCTTTTATCATTTCTTTGAGTTTTTTTCAATTTGTTATTGTTTCTGTTTGCAAAGGTTTTTTTCTTTTGGTATTTCTCCTTTTCATAGATTTTTTTTTAATCATTTCACAAAAGCAAGCAAGGCAACAAAGCTACTAAGATGTAAGGGGATACAGTTTGTGAAAGGAAAAGAAAACATTAAGGTGTGAGAACAATAAAAGAACAGGAATTAAGAAGCCAGAAGAGAGTTCCACAAGCAAGAAGTGCAATAAAAGAAATGTTTAGCATAGAACTTACAGTTACATATAACCATTTCAATTGTAAAATGATGAAACCTAGTTGCCAATCTAGTACTGTGCTTAAATTCATAAAGTTTAGGTGCCATAGAAGAAAGTTTATCAGAAGAATTACCATGAAAGGTAGAAAAGGCACAGAGATGCTACATTATGGCAGTGGGAAAAGGACTGAAGCTGAAATGCCAGGTCAGGACAAATAACATTGCAGATTCTTCTTTGGATTTTATCAAGATCTCTGAATATATAGCAGGAGCACCAGACCATATGTGGCAGCAATAATTTAAATTTGTTACTCGTTTCTGCTTTTCACAGTGTCTTTCCTAAACAAAAGATGTCAGTCTTAAGTATGGACCTTTTTTTTATTGAGACTGGCAGTCAGTTACATTTTCAGTAGAATCAAAGTGTCACTTGCCACCATCCTGTTGAAAATCAAAGTCTCATGTCTAAGACCTCTTATTAGTATGTAAGATGATAACATTACACATATCCAGAGTATTGAGTTTTTCTTGGCACCAACATCCAATTGTTGCTCCATTAGATCCATTTTCATGTTCCTATAATTTTGAAACACTTTATTTAATCTATGAGAATAGAGTATTCTCAATGCACTGAGCAATTCTTAAGAGCTCATATGAAATATTGTCATTATGAAGTTTTGCAATTAAATTTTTATAGTTATCAATAGCCTATTGTTTTTGTTTTAATTCTTTCAAATCTTTTCTTTTTCAGATGGACTCCCTTTACTCACAATCAACAGCAGATTCAAAGTGTTGGATACAGGCTTAAAGATAATCAATATTAGTCATGGTGATGAAGGCAACTACACATGTACGGCTGTTAATGATGCTGGAAATCAGTCAGTCAGTGGAGTTCTTACGGTGGAATGTAAGTAGCAAATTCAAACACTGATATCATGCCCATTATACAATTATAATTTTAACTCATAAATGTATAAGTCTGTGAAGTTATTCATTCACTCTCATTTATATATATATATATATATATATATATATATATATATATATTTTCCGATTTAACCAGTAGAGAAGACAATATTTATGAATAAAAATGACAATAGGAAAACTGAATCTCGATACGTGACATATACTAACATTATTTTCAGTTAAAAATATGAAAATAGCGTTTCTCTACATTCCAGTTGCTAGGAACATTCTGTTTTTGTTTTTATTAGTTACTTTGTTCAATTAATTTTATTTACGTATTTTGCTTTGATAAAGTCTACATTGGACGAAATGTGTCAGCAATTACTAGTTTTCCTATTGTCATTTTTATTCATATATATATATATATATATATATATATATATATATGTAGATGGTGGACTCTCCTATCGTGAATAATATATGAGGGTCAGCAGTAGATGGTACCTTTCATTTTACACTTATGCATGCTAGCCAGAACTATTGTGGAGAAAATCAGGTAAGGCACAGACATATTTCATTTGTGCTTTCTTGAGTGTAATACTAGCCCAGTCTTGCTGCGGGCAACAAAGCCACACTGACTGATGAAATTTGTTAAAACAGGATTTTGATGGTGTCTCTGCTTCAGAGCTTGATGAAGCTGATCATGGTGCTTCAGTCTACAGATTTCGAAACCCTTTAACTTAATGAAACATGTCTTATGGCACTCCTTTTGGTTTGATGCTTGGGCTTCCCAGGTTTTAAGATTAAGGTTGAAACATCTGAAGTTGTCTTTCAATTTGTCTTTGTGGCATAAGAGTGGACATCCAACTGAACTCTTGGAGTTTGGTAGTTGTCCATACAGCACCTTCTTTGGAAGCTTAAGCTCATATATATAATAGAATATATATATATATATATATATATATATATATATATATATATATATTCAAGTTGTCTTTCATTTTCTTTCAATTTGTCTTTGTGGCATAAGAGTGGACATCCAACTGAACACTTGGTGTTTGGTAGTTGTCCATACAGCACCTTCTTTGGAAGCCTATGCTCATCCATTCTCACAATATGACCAACCCACCTAAGTTGTATCTTTGCTAGAATGGTTTCAATGCCTGTGATGTTGTTACATTTCTTCAGTATTACAAACCACTCAGTTACATACCTATAGAATATATATATTGTGTGTGTGTGTGTGTGTGTATATATATATATATATATATATATATATTTATTTATAATTATTTTTTTAAAAATATGATTCCTTTGCTACATAAGAGTTCTCATGTTTCAAAAACGAAAGCCGAAAACCTCAATATAATTATTAAAATTAAAGTATCAAACCCTGTTTCATCCTCAAGCAAAAATTTTCCTAAATTATATATATATATAATTTATATATATATATATTCTATGTCTATTGAATTTATCCATCATATTTTTTAAATTGCAAATTCCCTTCCACAAACATGGCTGCTAAATTCATTCATTTAGCACCACCACTGTGGTCACCACTCCCCTCCATCTCACAATTGTGGTTCATGGTGACATTCAAGGCAGAAGAGTGCAATGGCTTGCTCCTTGTTTTTTCCCCAGGGATGTTGAGTTTACCCATCCCTTCTCTCAGAAGTTAAAGATGTAAGCCCTACAAGCCAGCAGATTGTTTTCCTTCTCCTAGACTGGAGATAGTATAAAGTCGTGTGCTGCCCAAACTAAGTGCCCCCCCCCCCGCCTCTTTGGCATACTGACAGGACCCTAAGGAATACAGGATATTAGATTTGGGGACAGATTGGCTGCAGGAGCTGTAAGTGTTGACAGTCAACCACCTTTGCGGTTCCACTCCTGGTTTTCTGTCTGTCATAGCCTTTTTTCCATGTTTGGATTTGACTGCAAGGCAGCAAATTTTCCTTCTCCTAGATGGACTGCCTTCCTGAGCTGTTGAGCTCCATCTACCTGAAGCAGATGAAATTTGTTCTCAGAGTTTTATTTGAGACACATGCCATGGAAGCATTTTATAGATAGTGGGAACTTGTCTCCACTATCACCATTGACTATGATAACCTTTGGAACATAATGTGCCTATATAAACATTTATATCCATTACATGTTTTAGAAACTCAAAAGTGACAAAAAGTCAAGAAAAGAAAATGAAAAGTATTTTAAGTGTTATTATATAGGATATAACACTGGAATTAAATGAGCCATGTAAATTTTGTCTAACCTATAGAAATATTGTTTTGATATATAATTTATGACACAGTAAGCGAAACTGATGTTTCTTTATAGATATATTGAGGTGTCTGATGGTGAAGTATAGAGAGTAAGTTAACTTGATTTGAATTTACCAGAGAGCTTTTCATGTGGTATTCATTAAAATGAGTGAACAACTTCCTTTGTTTAAAACACTTCAGAGACATACACCAAATTACTTAGAATGTAAAGCAATGTCTGATTGTCTACAATTATGTGACAAGGAAGTCAGTTGGTTTATCACTCAGTCTCTGGATTAAATGTAGTGTTGGGTCTGCAATAGAAAAAAAAAAGGACAAAGCCACAGATTAATGCAGAAATCATTTGAACTTTTTATTCTTGTAAAATGAATTAAGTTCTGTCTCACTCTACAGGAAGTAGAAACAGGAGGTGATTACAACTTAGTAGATAGTGATTTAAATATTTCTTTAACAGGTATTTATATCATCTGAACTCAGTATATTCAAAAATTAGTAATCATCACAATTCATTCTTTAGCATTGACTGCCAGAGGTCAGTTACGAAATCTGACTTCAAACACTCAATTTGGAATAGACAATTTTATGATTTAATTTATAGCTTCAACTGAAGTCTTAACATTGTTTTCACACTAAAAGTATTACTTCAAATAAACTTGTAGTTGGTGTCCACATATGAAAATGTATCAGAAAGTGACAAGCATGAGATCAGTCATAGAGAGTGTCATAATAAAAACGGCCAACCCCAAGCTAACTCATATGTACCAGAAAATGACTAGCATGAGATAAGACATAGAGAGTGGCATAATAAAAACTATCAACCCCAAAGTAAGTCATATATATCAGAAAATGACTAGCATGAGATAACTCATAGAGAGTATCCTAATAAAAACTGCCAACCACTAGATATCTTGTATGTATCAGAAAATGACTAGCATGTGATAACTCATAGAGAGTATCCTAATAAAAACTGCCAACCACTAGATATCTTGTATGTATCAGAAAATGACTAGCATGTGATAACTCATAGAGAGTATCCTAATAAAAACTGCCAACCACTAGATATCTTGTATGTATCAGAAAATGACTAGCAGAGTCAGTATCATAATAAAAACTGCTCACCACAAGTTTCCTTATGGTCAGCAGTTTGTGTTAGTCTTTTTTGTATACGATAAAAGTGTTTCAGATGTGTGGTCAGCAACTAAAATGGATATAATATTTCAACCAAATATATTATAAATTGCTTCGTCAGTAAATGGTAAATCTTTCCAAATAATGAAATGGATAATATTACCATAACCATTTTTTTTTGTACAATTTCTGACAATATATTTATGTGAAGGCAAATCTTTCTCCTTATACCTCAGTATCTATTACATTGAGTTTTAGGTTAGTAGCACTCATGGTAATTATTTTTTTCTTAAAAATTTGATCAGAAATAGATGCAAGCTTTGCAATTAAAGAAAGGATAAAACCAATAATAGCATCCCAATTTTCCAGGAGCTGGTTCTATAAAGGCAGGTGATATTTAGAAACCTCTTCTGCTTATTTTCTTTTCAATCTGAGAATAGAAACAAATCACTTTCTAGTTTCAAAAAGAATTGAACCATTTTGATAATGTAATAGAAAACATTTATTTATTAAGATATTTCCAGATTGAAATTCTGTTCTCATCGTATTTCTGTTCAGAAGTTTGATGCTTTTGACTCTAGTGTCAGCAGCTGTGTTATGCTTTCTTTGCCACATTAAAAGGGAATTGTTGCAAAGATCCAGTGGAAGACTAATCAAATTTATGACTAAAAGATTTGCCACATTTTTAACTTTAAGATTTCTTTTGTCAGAATAAATTATGTTCATCAGAGAAAACCTTCTTTCAGCCTCTGCAGAACTTGCAGTAATAGTGTCAATTATATTTTTAGTTATTATATATCGGCTATTAATATATAAGATTATTTTTGGATAATCCAACACCCAATTCACTAAACTTTTATAATTTTAAGAATCAATTAGTGCAAACTGGTAGGACACAACCACTGGATAAAGCCTCAAATTAATAGGGAAATCATTATTATAAAATCAGTTAAGTATGTTAATGAAAATCAAATGTAAAGCAGGTAGAGTACATATCAGATTTGATTTGTTTTTGTTTTTTACATTTTATCAACCTTTTGTAGGTTATTTAAAACTGAAACATATTTTTGGATTGTAAGAATAATTCTTCTTTTTTGCAAATGAATATTTTATTAACAATTTTTTGGAGATAATGATTTTCAGATGCAAGTATTACCATTCCAGCCATAGCTGAGAAGAGAAGAGGTGAATTCATACCGTTCCCATAAGGGAATGTAGCAAATTTATCTCACCAATTTGTCATTCTAAGCCATTATCTATTACACCATCTGCACATCCAAGCTTGGAGAATCTTTTATTCCCAGGCAGACATCCATCTAGATAATGACCATGCTTAATATTTCTTAATTTCGATGAGCGTACAAGAACTGATGCATACCAGATGATTAGAACTTAGGGATATTTATATAAGTCATGCACGGTATGTTAGTCATCTAAATTAAAATAAAGTACTGCATAGTTTATGCATAGGTCTTTTTTGTATCAAGACCATTATCATCTCTCCCATGGTGAAGTGTAGTTGTAGAGTCACTCAGCAGTTGCCTAGCTTCATGCACATCTCAGTAGGTATTCATTCACGTGTAGCATGTCTTGTGCAGCCTCTTCCTCTCCAGGTCAAACCACAGCCAATCTTCTCTGATTTGAAGGATCACCTTGGTCATGGAGACATAAAGAAAACTCTCCACCCTGGCTGTTAACTTCAGTCAAGAAATTCTCTAACAGTATGACTTTTACTAAATATACTAAATTATGTACCACATTACGGATTTGTTCTCTCAGGCACCTGGAGATCACTGATAGTAGCTAACCTCCAAGAGAATAATTCATTGTACCTTCTCAGGCTGATTCATTGTACCTTCTCAGGCTAACATTTATCAAATCAATTTCTAAGTTTGATGTTAGGAAATTGGTTCACTGTGTCATGCTGGACAATTTTTCTTGCCAGAATCTATCTTAGATATTTATAAGTCTACCATTTAATCCTTGTTTAAATATTGCTGCCACATCTGGTCTGATGCTCCTGCTATATATTTAAAATTTCTTGATAAAATCCAAAGAAGAATCTGCAATATTATTGGTCCTAACCTGGCATGATCGCTTTCAATCATTTTTCCACTATCGTAATGTAGCCTCCCTGTGCCTTTTCTTTAAAGAATTTTATGATAATTGTTCCAATGAACTTTCCTTTATGGTGCCTAAACTTTATGAATTTAAGCACAGTACTAAATTGCTGGAAAGGTCTCATTTTGCAGTTGAGATGACTAGATGTAACTAGAAGTTTCCTCTATTCCACTTCTCATTTGTTAATCTCTCTTCTGGTTTCAGAAATTTAAATGCAATGTCAATTGTTATTTTCTGTCTTCTTAATTCCTGTTCTTTTATTGTCTTTTCCCCTTAATTGTGTTTGTTCTTTTTTTCTCATATTCTCTAACACTCCTTACATCTTAGTGGCTTTATTGCCCTTAATTGTGTTTGTTCTTTTTTTCTCATATTCTCTAACACCCAGTAACTCCTTACATCTTAGTGGCTTTATTGCCTTGCTTGGGGTGAAATGATTAAAATAAAATTCTGGGGAATCAGTTTATTACTTAATAACAACTGAAAAAAAAATCCCCAACTTAATATTCAGTATAATCGTATATTAATATGAGTTTACTCATACCAGAAATAATAGCAGCATATTTTTTTTAAGTCTTTAATAGGTTTACACACATATTTTTTTTTTATATACTTTTCTAATTTATTATCATATTCTGCTCTTTCACAGAGTTAGTCTTTTCACCTCCCAGTTTCAAAAACGTCATAGAACAGGCCATCTTTGTTATAAAAATTCACTGTACTCTAACCTGGCATAGGAGTTCAAAGAAGATAACTCTATAACAGCAAAAAGTTACAGACATCACAACAGAAATAACTTAAAAATACACTTTACTATATTAAGATATCTATTATATTTTTCATATGCCAAAGGTGTTAATGAAATATTAGTACTAGCTTACTTTTAACATTTGCTGTGTCAATAGATAGGTAATCATTTTAGTGAGCGAGATTTTTGACATATTTATTTAATAATTCCTATGTTTGATATCACGAGTTATATCAATTGAAATCTCCAAAGCTTCAATCAGGTTTAAATGATTTTTTATCAGGACCCTGCACTTGTCTTTGTCAGTTGTTAGGATAGAAAATTACCAAACTAAAGTCTTAGTAGTGCAGAATTATTGATTTGGGCAACAACACCCCCTGGTATCATAACTCTAGATTTTAACTTGAGACTAGATTAACAATGTACAGCAGAAAGCCTGAAATGTTTCAAGATTTAAAGAACATAATTCAAGAACAGACAAATTCAGTAACATCTGAAATATTTAAAAATACTATTCCAAGTTTTAATGAAAGATTTTACTGATTAGTTTTTTTTGATGAGGGTGGATAATTTGTTGATAAAAATAAATGTTAATTATTGTTTGATTTGTTAATAAATTTTTCATTTATATCCCATTTCACTTTTTTCTGCTTTGGTTTTTAAATGCAGCAGTTACTCATTTATGTTTCTGTATATATATATATATATATATATATATATATATATATATGTGTATATATAAGTGAACATTGAAGTCAACATTTAGAGGCGACAGGCTGTTTCATGCTAGACGTAATTGTCAGAGTGGCCTGACGATTGTGTTGAGCATGAAACAGCCTGTCACCTCTAAGTGTTGACTTCAATGTTCACTTTTATATTTACACATGCTCTATCTCTGATGTTAAGCACAAATAAATATAGCACACCTTAAGAGTATGTTTCTTTACACACACACATATACAGTGTATCACAAAAGTGAGTACACCCCTCACATTTCTTCAAATATTTAAGTATATCTCTTCATGGGACAAAGCTGACAAAATGACACTTTCACACAATGAAAAGTAACCTGTCTGCAGCATATATAACAGAGTTAATTTATTTTTCCCTCAAAATATAGCCATTAAAAGCTAAATCCCTGGCAACAAAAGTGAGTACACTCCTTAGGAAAAGTTGTCAATATTAACATACAACATGTCAACTATCAATATTTTGTGTGGCCACCATCATTATCCAAAACTGCCTTTACTCTCCTGGGCATGGAGTTTACCAGAGCTTCACAGGTAGTCACTGGAATGCTCTTCCACTCCTCAATGACGACGTCATGGAGCTGGCGGATATTTGAGACTCTGCGCACCTCCACCTTCTGCTTGAGGATGGCCCAAAGATGTTCTATTGGGTTCAAGTCTGGAGACATGCTTGGCCAGGCTATCACCTTTACCCTCAGCCTCTTCAGTAAAGCAGTGGTTGTCTTAGATGTATGTTTGGGATCATTGTCATGCTGGAACACTGCTCTGCGACCCAGTTTCTGGAGGGAGGGGATCATGCTCTGCTGCAGTATTTCACAGTACATGTTGGAGTTCATGTTTCCCTCAATGAAATGTAACTCTCCGATACCTGCAGCACTCATGCAGCCCCAGACCATGACATTCCCACCACCATGCTTGACTGTAGGCATGATACACTTATCTTTGTACTCCTCACCTGGTCGCCGCCACACATGCTTAAGATCATCAGAACCAAACAAATTAAATTTTGTCTCATCAGACCATAGGACATGGTACCAGTAATCTATGGGCTTTGTTGACATGTCTTCAGCAAATTGTTTGCGGGCTTTCTTGTGTATTGCCTTCAGAAGAGGCTTCCTCCTGAGGTGACAGCCATGCACACCAATTTGATGTAGTGTGCGGTGTATGGTCTGAACACTAACAGGCTGAATCCCAATCTCTTTAATCTCTGCAGCAATGCTAACAGCACTCCTATGCCAATCTTTTAAAGAAAGCATTTGGATGTGACGCTCAGCACATGCGCTCAGCTTCTTTGGACGACCTACCTGAGGCCTGTTCTGAGTGGACTCTGCTCTTTTAAAATGCTGGATGATCTTAGCCACTGTGCTGCAGCTCAGTTTCAGGGTGTTGGCAATCTTCTTGTAGCCTTGGCCATCTTTATGTAGTGAAACAATATGTTTTTTAAGATCCTCAGAGAGTTCTTTGCCATGTGGTGCCATGTTGGAACTTTCAGTGACTGGTAAGAGAGAGTGTTAGAGCTGCACTACAAATTTGAATACACCTGCTCCCCATGAACACATGGGCATACACTAATGAGTCACATGACATTTTGGAGGGAAAATGAAAAGCAGTACTCAATTTAGACATTTAGGGGTGTAATTTCTTAGGGGTGTACTCACTTTTGTTGCCAGGGATTTAGCTTTTAATGGCTATATTTTGAGGGAAAAATAAATTAACTCTGTTATATATGCTGCAGACAGGTTACTTTTCATTGTGTGAAAGTGTCATTTTGTCAGCTTTGTCCCATGAAGAGATATACTTAAATATTTGAAGAAATGTGAGGGGTGTACTCACTTTTGTGATACACTGTATATATATATATAAGGCATGTCTGATTAAATAAATTGCAAGCATTATACCTGCATATTTTTAGCATAATCTGTTTATATTCATGGATATTTTTCCAGGTGTTACAATCAAATGATGAAAGAAATGCACTGCAACAGTGAAAATCACTTTTATTTCCCAAGTACTTTCCATCTCTTTCTGAGATCATCATCAGGGGTGCAACTAGTAAGCCAAAAACTATGTATAGCTATCCATTGTGCAAATTTGTAAACAGTGACTATTACTGCTAATAATGCAAGACTCTCCCATTGATTGAGTCCTCTAGGTCATTGGCGTGTTTCATGAAAAAATAAATATGCAAAAATTCGCCTCTCTGCCAGGCACTTTTATAAAGTCAAAGTACCATATAGGAAAGTTCATCAGAACAATTACCATGAAAATATTTATAGAAAAGCCACAGAGTAGCTATACCATGGCAGTGGGAAAGTGGCTAAAAATGATGATGCCAGAGTGGAACCAGTAACATGGCATTCTTTGGATTTCATGAAGAATTTCTAAATGTATAGCAGGAGCACCAGGCCAGATGTGGCAGCAATATTCAAAGCAGGGATGAAATATGTAAGATGGATTCTGTTGAGAAAAACTGTGTAACACTACATAGAGAATCAAATTTCTGAGCCGCAGACTTAGAAATTGATTTGATATAATCTTTCAACTTTGTGTCAGTGGAAAATGTTAGCCTGAAAAGGTGCAATGCATCACTCTCCAAGAGGTAAACGTCATCCATGCTGATGGATGGTAAAAAGAGTTCTCTCAAATGATTCAAAGAGAGCAGTTTTGCTTTGGAAGTGTTAAAATTAACAAGCCATTCTTTGCCCTGGTTAACAACAGTATGTAGATTTTTTTTTTTTTTTTTTGATCAGTTGCCAATTTCACCATATCAAACTGCTCAGACTTACTATTAAGACAGAAATAAATCATTGTATCATCAGCATAGATACCAAATTGAGAACTGATGACATCAGGAAGTTTATTGATGATAATTAGGAACAATATGGGTCTATGGATAGAGCCTTGGAGGATGCCTACATCAGTGTAAAACATCTCAAAGAGTTGCCATTCAGGACTCACTTTAGCAATTTGACAAAAACGACTGAATCAGTTCAAAAATTTTATCATGAAATACCATAAGCTTTCAATTTGTGAAGAAGATTAATATGCCAAAACCTGTGAAATTCCTTTAAGATATTCAAAGCAACAGCCCAAGCTTCACTATTTTTATCTAAAGCTTGCTAGACTCTTTCATCAATAACAGTAGTTGAGATAGAGAAGCGAAAGCCATATTGCTTATTTGAAAGAAGATCCTGCAAAGTGATATGCTTAACCAATTCAGTTGATTAGAGCATCTAGTACTTTGTGAAAAAGAAGTAGAGGGCTAATAGGCTGGTAGTTAGAAAGATCAGATGGTTTACCTAGGTACTTAAAGACAGGAACAAGAGGATTTTCAACAAGCAGGAAAGCAAGAAGCCACTAGGCACTTATTGTACAGATTAGAGAGAACAGGAGCCAGTTTGGAAGCACATTTCTTAAGAACTATATCCACATAATTTGAGGAGATCTAGTTTAGTAGAAACTATGGCCAAAGTTATATGCAAATCACTTGGAAGGAATTCGGTTCTAAGTGGAAAGTCAGGCAAGGATACTCCAGATGAGTCAAGAGTAGAATTTGAGAAGTTCTTAGCAAAACCTCCTGCTTATCAATAGAAGTTAACACCTCAAATTGGGTAACGAGTGGAGGGGAATAGAAGACTTACTTTTGTTAAAGAGCTTCTAGTAGTCATGACAGCCAAACTTATTGGAAGCTGTGAGGTGTCTCATTCTATCCGCAAATTTAACCTTTTTGACATGTTTACAATTGTTACAAGCAAACACAAATAAGTTCCTGTTATGATCAGAACTACCACACTCAAACACCCAGAATAAGTAATTTCTTTGGACTATAGCAGCAGAACAGGATATAGATATATATATATATATATATATATATATATATATATATATATATATATATATATATATGTGTGTATGTGTTTTCATATATAGGTAAAAACAAAACAAACCTACAGGCTTTTCTTCTTGCATTCCAATGAGAAAATACCCACCTAGCAAACAAATATTGAAAGTTTTAATATAGATAAAAACACACACACAGTTTGTCTTTCATTCTGACCCGAAGAGTCCAACTTAATGAAGGCAAAATAGGTTGTCAATAAAAAGGTTTCCACTTTGTCTTATTTTTCCGCGTATATAATCTATGACTGTGCATTTTCATGTAGACATATGTGTGTATATATGTAGGTGTTTTTATATATATATATATATATATATATATACACTACAGTTCAAAAGTTTCAAGACTCTCCCAGAATTAGCATGGATGAAATTGAGAGAAAAGTGAAACCTTTTCATCCAGGAACTGAAGAAGAGCTTTTAGTCATTGAAAAAAAGAATGGAATCAATTACCCAACATACACTTTGAGAAACTTTTACAATGATTGCCAAAAATTTGTGCTACAGTAATCAGGGCTAAAGGAGGATATTTTGACGAGAGCAAAATTTAATCATAAAATTTTTTTTCTTTTCATCATAATAAAATTTCTGATTAAAAAAAAATTATGTCTCACTTTTTTTTTTAGTCATGTATAATAATTTTCTGTTATTTTAAATGTAAAAATTAGGCAGTGAAGTCAACACCAAGTGGTTACAATCTGTTTCATGCTTGAACACATTCTTCAGGCCAAGAATATTACATTCAAGCATGAAACAGACTGCTGCCACTTAGTGTTGGCCTAAGTGTCCATATATATATATATATATATATATATATGACTTTTGGTAGGTTAGCACCTATTAAGAAGTGGAATTATCTATTAGCACACATCCCATTACCCTCCAAAGCCTATGGCCATGTACAAAATGTATTTGCCCAATCACATAAAGGTATATCAAACATCAAATGAAATAACTTTTTTTTAAATCACATCTATGAAATCTAGGATATGAGGACAATTCCTCTTTTTAAGAGATTAGCATCTCAATTGGGTGACCACTTGGTAATAATAGGTGCTGTATGCTTGGATGTGCAGTTGATGCAATAAATAATGCCTTGGAATTATTAATCAGAGAGCCAATTTCCCATTCCAGTTAAGTTCATTATATTTACTTACATGCAAATACCATTAGGAAAGGTATGAATCCACCTCTTCTCCCCCTCCAAGTATGGATTAATTAGTAAGATTTGTGTACCTAAAACAATTATCTCAAAAAAAAAAATTCTTACAATCTAAAAAATATTTACTGGCTTTAAATAACCTGCAAAGGGTTGATAAGCCATAGAAAATTTGATTGATTTTGTTTAATGGCATATCAACATCTATGGGTTATTTAATGTCAAAATCTAAATATTTCAAACACAATTTTATGG
Source organism: Acanthosepion pharaonis (assembly GCA_903632075.3). Classification (NCBI taxonomy): domain Eukaryota; kingdom Metazoa; phylum Mollusca; class Cephalopoda; order Sepiida; family Sepiidae; genus Acanthosepion; species Acanthosepion pharaonis. Next base: position 704,860 of record CAHIKZ030004832.1, read on the forward strand.
CATCAACTAAATATATTTTGAATATATATATATATGCTTTCAACTACAGATAAAATGTACAGTCAACAAAGTTTGAATAAATCAATGGTTACCAAAAAAAACCTTCAGGAATTAGAAGGTGTAATCATTGAAGAATGGAAGAAGATCCCAGAAAAGATTTGTTAAAATCTCATCAAAAACTTTAGAAAACAATTGCAGTAAGTTATAAAGGAATAGTAATTGTACATACAAACAGAATGAGAATTCTTCTTTTATGTGGCATGTTCCTTCAGGCCGTTGGCGGTCATGGCTCTCCACAACTTCCTACCATTTGTAGTTTTAGTATGTTTTTTTTTTCACTATCCCTGTTCTGCCATCCATTTAAACAAGCTCATTAGCTACTGACTGCTTTCCTCTAGCTCTCAGTTGTCCTGTGAATGTCTAATTCTCTAAACCTCTTTCTTCATTAAGTGTCCAAGAAATTTCAACTTTCTTAATAATTCTAAGCATAAATATCCTTTTTTTGTTTCCATTTTCCTTAACTTTCCTCATTGCTCACATGTTCAGTGCATAGCATTCTCAGCATCCTTCTGTAAAACCACATTTCTGTTGCTTCAGGTTAACATTACATCTGTGAAGAAAATGTCCAGCATTCATTTCTGTATAGAATGACTAATATTGCTTAACAGTTCATCCCTTTTTTCCTCACATATGAAGAGGAGGCAACAATGGAAATTTTTTTGCTATGAAAATGTAATGCTGGTATTTTTACTATATTTTTTTTATACTTTCATAATGTTTTGACCCCAGTTAGAGGGTTAACTATTTGCCCATAGATGAGACCCTAACAGGTGCTACCACCCTGGATCAAGGTGAACCTGGGAACAACAGCAATTACGAGGTGGTCTAACACTCCTCAAAACCTCCAGACTAGAGGTTTTGTGCCAGATGTAGTTTATCATCATACCCAGGACAGTAGGAAGTTGTGGTGAGACATGATCGCCAACATTCTAAATTTTACCTACTAAAACCTAACATTAATACTGTAGACTTTTTTCTACCATTGTAACCACTGAGCTATTTAAACATAATTCAAAATGTTTTGTTTGAATTTAATTTTTTTTATACCATATCCATGACTGCAGTTATGAAGGTTGCTGAAAAATCTAACTCTCCTTCCAATGATCTGTCCAAATAACCAAACATTTAAATTTTTTCATAATCCATTCTTGGTTGGTTAAGAATTTTTCAGCACCACTTCATACATCTTGACAGCTCTAAGTATATCACTGTGCATTGAATTACAAATAAATGATTTTTTTTTTTTTTTTCTTTTCTTTGAAAACATGTCATTATTGATTTCATCTTGTTACTATTAAGACACACTGGTCTGTGAAGAGATCATTTTCAGTATATTTAACCAGAAAATGTATATTTCAAACTGACACTTTATTCTTGAAGAGCCATGGTTATTTTCAGTTTTAACCAGTTCCTTTCATAGATGTTTCTATTGTTCCATGTGATTTTCTGGTCATTATCACTTGTATCTTTGGTGACCTCCAGATAAAAAATAAATAAAATAAGAAAACCAGTTAACTTTAAATATTTTATAAATGAATTTCTTTGTATTTTATCTTCTTACCAGGTTTTATTTCATTTAAAAGTAAATATTCCTGAAGTCATGAAAGCTGATCATGAATTTTGACTTAAGAAATATTTACTTTTATATTTTATCTATACAATACTTTGGCCTCTCAAATAAATAGTGTGTTTGAAGATCAGCTACTGCTTCAGGGTGAGCCTCTTAATTTTTAAAATTTTAATGAACCTCTTAAATAAATGAAGAGTATTAAGATCAGATAATGTTTAAGGGTGGGCCTCTTAATTTTTAAAATTTTAATGAGCTTCTCAAATAAATGAAGAGTATTAAGATCAGATAATGTTTAAGGGTGGGCCTCTTAATTTTTAAAATTTTAATGAGCCTCTCAAATAAATGAAGAGTATTAAGATCAGATAATGTTTAAGGGTGGGCCTCTTAATTTTTAAAATTTTAATGAACCTCTCAAATAAATGGAGAGTGTGAAGATCTGATAATGTTTAAGGATAGGCCTCTTAATTTTTAGAATTTTAATAATCGTACCCTACTTTTTATTTGAGAGCTTAAAGAAATAGATGGGGAGATGCTCAAATAAAGTTGTTGTGGGTTTAAATAAAGTAGGGAGGTCTTTTAACTTTGTAAATATTAATAAGCATACACTTATGTTTATTGAAAAGATAAGAGCACAAAACGCAGATAATTATTCCTGCCACTGAAACTGAGGGTAAGGTTCAGATAAAGTTTAATTCCATCCCCAGTTTGTTCAAGAAACGGAATGAAAACAAATAAATGGTGGGAAGCAATTCTTAAAATGTTGAAAATTAAGAATTCACCCCTGTCTTTATTTGAAACCCTACTTATGTTTGAGAGGCAAATATATATTCTGAAACAATTATAGCAATATTAATTTTAAATGTTGTTCGTCATGAGGCTCATTTGGCGTATGATTGGCTTAAAGGTTAACAGCACAAAGAATACAATCAGCAAACCAAGTTCAATCTCTGACAGGGACAGTTTGCATTTTTCTTCTTCTATATGCCATGTCCCTTCAGGATGTTGGCAATCATGGCTCTCCACAATTTCCTGGCCTTTGTAGCTCTTAATAAATTTTGTCTTTTTTTTTTTTACCTTCCTTAAACCCTTTTCTGTCATCGATTTACTCATGCTTGCTAGGTAGGCTATGCTTTGTTTACCTCTATCCCTATGTCCTATGAATATCAAATTTTCCAAGCCCTCTTTCCTCATTATATACCCTAGAAATTTCAACTCTCACTTTCTGATTTTAAGTGTAAATGTTCTTTTTGTTTTCATTATCTCTAAAAGTTTGTTGTTGCTCACTCATTTAGTCCATGGCATACTCAGCATCCTTCTGTAGTACCACATTTCTGTTGCTTCAAGTTTCTTCTTCATTAGTGAGGAGATTGTTCAGCATTCACTGTCATATAGTAGGAATGATATTGCATAACAGTTAACTACTCTTTTCTTTCTTTCTAATGAAATTTTTCTGTTTTTTAATACTATGATTAGCTTTTAGAAGGCATCTTTCACTGTCCCAATGTATCTTCGGATTTCAGTGTCACACTTTCAATTTTCTGTTAAAATACATCACATATATTTAAATTGTCGTACATGTTTGATTTTTCTCCAATTTGTAATTTGCATGTTGGGCTGATCCCCTTTTGCTAACAACCATTCCTTCTATCTTCTTGCAGTTGGTGTTTAGTCCTTCTTTCTTTCCTTAACTACCAAGAAGTTCTTGTAGTTTCTTTTCTGTCTGCTATCAATACTGTTATCTAGATATCTTATGTTGTTAAGATTATAGCTGCCAATAAAGGTCTTTGAAAAGACAGGAATCTACTTGCTCACTCCATAATGGAGCCTTTGAGCCTTGGAAAGACAATCTATCTTGGACATTTGATAAATTGATCAAGTTAATCAATTTCTATTCGTTCCCTATAATCTAGTTGTAGTGAAAGAGATAATCAGGTACCCTGGAAAAAAGTTTGTGTTTTGTGTGCGATCTGCCGAAGAAGGATTACCAAAAAGTAGTCAGCAAAAATCTTATAGCGAAGAAAACGGCGACTTACCTCGTCAACCCAAGCGACAGTGCGTCGCGTGTATTCTGTGACAGAAGAAAGAAACAAGTCTGTCGCAGGAGTCGCTATAAGAGTATTTTGATATGCAAATTATGGAGCATCCTATCCCAGCTGTTGACGAATGAAAAAAATAGGTTCTGCCGATAAAAGCAGTTGGTGTTCTCGATTTGGAGGAAGGAAAATTCGGGCATTTTTTGGCTACGGTGTTTGTTGGAGAGTGAGTTATTTTCCTGACTGGTTACATGCATTGTGATTTAAGATAGTACCGGCGAATTGAGTTTTCAGCATTTCTTTCTGCCCCCGATACTCGAGTCTGTACTTAGTGATTTTTCTTTGTGTTGTGAAAGTAATCTGCGACAAATTTGCTTTGAGAATGCTTACACTTACACTAATCATGTCACATAATACTTGGAGAAGTGAACCACCAACTTAACACCTTTAGGCTTTCTCATTTACTATCAAAACTACCTGCTGAATGGATACCATATGAAACTCCAAGTTAAGAAAGGATATCTGAATAATTAATTTTATTGCCAGCAGAACAGTTCTTAATGAAGAAAGTCAAAACAGAGACTTGAGTTTAAATTACAATTCTAAAATACATTTCTTTCTTAATATACAAGGTGGCTGAAAAGTAACTCCCTATTTTATGTATGATGAACTCTCCCGTCTTGTATAAATTATAGTTAGACAGGAGAGTCCATTATACATAAAATATTGAGGTACTTTTCTATCACCCTGTATATGATTAACATATATTTCTGTAAATAAATTCCATTTAACTATTAAATGCCCTCACCAGATAAAAATTCCATGTTGAGAAAGATGAGTTATTTAATATTAGTTCATTTAAGTGAACAACAAAGTTCTAGAGAAAATGGAAACCAGAAGAAAACAGCTGAAATTTCTGGGCCACATGATGAGGAAAGAGGGCTTGGAAAACCTGATACTCACAAGACAGATTAAAGGCAAGAGGAACAGAAGAAAACTGCATAATATACTGAGTGAGCTTGAATAAACAGATGGTGGAACAGGGTTTGTGAGAAATAACAAAAAAAAGACAAAATTTATTAAATGATACAAAGGATGGGAAGTTGTGTAGAGCCATGATCGCCTACATCCTGAGGGGACATGGCATATAGAAAAAGAAGAAAATAACTTTAAGCATATGAAACCTGTAGGACTTAGTGATGATCATTCTTCTTTGAACTGGCTTACAGCCACATCATGTTGAAACATTGGTTCTGTGCAAAGTTAAGCAATGTCAAGCCTGGTCAATACCTAGATGGGTGACTGCTTGGGAATATCAGATGCTGTAATGGATAATGTCTCAGAATTGTTAATTGGAGGGCCAAACTCTGATTACCATCGGGTTTGTTGTATTTATTTGTGCAAGGGTGCTTTTGAGAGGGGCATGGGTCCACCTATTTACCCTCCCACTATGGGTTTATTAGTTAAACTTGTATCACTAAAACCAGTGTTATCTCCATAAAAATAAAATTTCATACAAATTTAGATTTCAGCATTAAATAACACATAGAGGTTGATTTGTCAAAAACAACCAACTTCTTTAAACCTCATTGACTAGCACGACAGGACCACAAACAAAAGACTATCAGAGTCTGTCTATATTTCTGAGATGAGGTATTATGAACATTATTTACATTATTCAGACTATTGTCCTCATCTTTGTCGCCATATTTATCACAACGTTTCGGCTGTTGTACGTTCCGGACTTCTTAAGGTGGTTGGAATGTCGAACTGAACCCTTTATTTTGCTCACCGGGGTAGACTGTTCTAGTTCCACGTGCCATGTTTGATGGATGTCAGTTATCAGTTATCTCCTGTTAATTTTCCCTCTGAAAGTTCTCCACTGCCTTAACCGGGTATTGAACTCACACACTTTGGGTCTGGTAAAAATGGTTGCTGAAGACATTAGGTTTATAATACCCAGAAATTCATACCCAGATGTCCTGAAGGACACATGGCACAGTGAATAAAGGTGTTGGTTAGATTCAGTGACAGGACCCAAAGAGTGTGAGTTCAATACCCGGTTAAGTGGAGAACTTTCAGAGGGAAAATTAACAGGAGATAACTGATAACTGACATCCATCAAATATGGCATGTGGAACTAGAACAGTCTACCCCGGTGAGCAAAATAAATGATTCAGTTCGACATTCCAACCACCTGAAGAAGGCCGGAGCATACAACGGCCGAAATGTTGTGATAAATATGGCGACAAAGATGAGGACAATAGTCCAAATAATGTAAATAAAAGTCTATCAGTTCAGAGAAAACCAAACCATTTGAGAACTTTCAACAGCTGCAACAACTAAAATGGATAGCACTTATAACTTGAGGAGAAAATAATGACATAAACATTATGACATTCCACACTACATTGAAAAAAAGTTTAGAAAAGATGCCACCATCAGTGCTGGAAAGGGTGATAAACAGTTTGGACTTGAGAAACCTATTTTCCTAAATAATTGTTTTAATAGGAAGATTTTATAAATTTCAACAAATTATAGCACTGGCCACACAGTCAATAAAGCTCAAACATTTCCTTGTCAGGAAACAGCTAATATTACCATTATCATTAGAGATGAAGGGAACAGAAATTCTGACCCAATGGCCAGGAAGTAAAGGAAAGTATAACTTAAGTAGCACTGGCTGCTCAGTCAATGAATGCTGAATGTTCCAACAGCTAACATCTTTACCATATATATATATATATATATATATATATATATATATATATATATATTGTGTATATTTAGGCAGTAATTTTTCATTAATGCATGTTTCATTAAATAATATAGACAAGTTTTGTCTATTTATTTTAAGTTCCTTTCATATTGTCTGATAAGCTTAATAACATTATTGTTGAAAGACGAAAGGAAAACACCATATTGATACATGTTTAAATCCAATCTAAGCTTTCAGCTTACACAAGCCATTATCAAAGATGACATTTTCAATAAATCAAACAACACACGGACAAAACAACAATGCTAGTCCGCCCTTGCTGCATGAAAATTTCCAAATAATGACAAAATCATATATACGAGACACAGAAATGAAAATCGGGTTGCAGCTCATGACGTCACACATGACTACGCAAGTGAAAAACAAGAAGTATTAAGTATGGGAAGCCATTGGTATAAACCAATGGCTACTTTTGTGGAGATTTCATAGTTTATTTTGTTCAGGTTAGGTTTCAACTGTTTTACGTATAAAGCTTCAAGAATTTTTAATTTTTTGTTTATTGTTTTCATGTTTAAGTATAGTTTGTGTTGTCAACAAAGCGCTTTCAGAATTGAGTACGGGCAGGCATATATATATATATATATATATATATATATATATATATATATATATATATATATATATATATATATATAGCACCTATTATCAATTTTTGATGACTATTCCTTACATCTTCTCCATAAAAAAGTACTTTGTGAAACTTAAACTGTTATCTTTTTTGCCTAAGAAAGCCATTGTTAATTGTTTTGATTCTCAATGGGTTTGCAGTATTCATTTGTGAGGTAAATTGGCTCCCAGCAACTTCTGGCTTTTCCAAAAAACTAAAATTGTCATAGTAAGTGATGAGATTTCGAACTATAGATGAGTTTAAGGATGAATGAGAATGCAACAAGGCAGCTGATAATGATCCCTAAATAGTTTTGAAACTTAGAAGGGATGCTGGTATGAGTCTGTGAGGTTCCAAGAAAGGTAATTTGAAAGGCTTAAGACACCTAGGCGTTTTTTTGGGGGGTTTGGGGTTATTAATGACAAATGGTTGAATTTTTTCCAGACAAATATTGAACATTAAGTATGGAATATTATAGATCAGGGGATGGGGTCGTAAGGTTATTTTTGACAGGAAAATCAATATCTCTGAGATGTTATATTCAGTTCCAGTAGATATAGACCAGCACAAAAAGATGAAAAATTTTCAACAATATTTAAGTAAATTTATTGCTTCCTTAAATTACTGTTCAAATAACAGAGAAAAATTGTGAAAATTTCATGTTTTCTATTAATCATTAACAGTCTTCATTGAATGAGAATATAGTTTCATTATACTCCATAACATCTGTTGTCTGTTGCTCTATATTTCTATGTAATATTGTTTCCTTATAAGGAAACATTTGGCATTCATTGACCAAAAAACATTCTTCTGTCAAAATTTATAAAATCTTTCTTTTAAATCAATTTTTCTGGAAAATAGATTTCTCAAATCCACTGTTATCACTCATTTTAGTACTGATGGGTGTTCCCTTCCTAACCTTTTGTTTAAGGTAGTATGGAATGTCAACATTTTTATTATGTTATTTTCTCTTTAAGTTACATGTACTATCCATTTTTGTTGTTGCTGCTGCTGCTGAAAGTCTTCAAGCAATCTTGTTATTTAATAAAGTTCTAAGTATGCAATACCAATCTAAGAGGTTTGATTAAGGATTTAAGAACTACAGGTTCATTCACTTGAAACCATTTTAACCATTGATCTTAGAAAACTGTTGTATACAGCTGACATTTTAGGTATTTCTGTATAAATTTGGTGCCATACATGACATTGAGATAAAATTTTTATCTAACAATGCTAGTTAAGAATATAACACAAGTTCTTTAGTTTCTGCTTCTGCAACATTATGTGGTGTTGGACAAAGTTAAACAATGTCGAACCTGGTCAATATTTAGATGGGTAACCATTTGAGAATACCAGATGCAGTTAGCTTGAATGTACAGGTGACATAATCGATAATGGCTCAGAATTGTTATTCAGAGAGCTAAGTTCCAATTCCTGATAGGTTCATTATATTTTCTTGCAGCTCCATGTTTTCTAGCCAACTTTAATCTTGAAAAATTTAAATGCAATGTCAATTATTATCTAATGTCTTCCTGATTACTCTTCTATTGTTCTCACTCCTTAATAATGTTTCTGTTTTCTCATTCTTTCACACCTAGTAACCCCTTGTGCCTTAGTGGCTTTACTACCTTACTTCAATGAAAAAAAATTTTAAAATTCCAGATCATAGTTTCTATGTTTTGGGAAGCTTGATCTAATGTCCTACTTGAAATCTCAGTAATATATGGCTATAAGGTTTCTTCATCTCAAAAATGGCAAATTCTTGCCAACTTACTGTCTGTCGAGAACTCCAATCTTCCTAGTCATCATTATCATAGAAATAATTATTAATATTTTCCCCCAGTGGCCAGAATAAATTATGAGACAGTATCAAGCATCTTTTTGGTAAAAAATTCTTTTGTTCTCAACTTTATCATTCATTACCCATTTCTTTTGCTTTTCAATTTGTATCAAATTCCCAAGAGGAATTCTTTTTGCAACAGAAATTTGATTAAAATTTAAATCTTTGACAAAGTTTCATTTTATCTCTGCATTTAATTCAAAGTAAATGCATTATAATTAAGAAAAATAAACTAGTATCATCAAAAATCTATCCCATATCTCTAGAAACAATACTATGATGAAGTTCTCAGTCCAACCAAGAAAAGAATTTTGATATGTGATTTGATTTGGGGAAGTAGAACAAACTGGAACTTTTCAGCACTCCCGTGTGTTGTCTGTTGCTCTATATTTCTATGTAATATTGCTTCCTTCTAAGGAAACGTTTGGCATTCATTGACCAAACAGCATTTTTCTGTCAAAATTTATAAAATCTTTCTTTTAAATCAATTTTTCTGGTAAAAATAAAGACAAAAATTGTCCAACATTTGGATATTTTTTTATTAAGTTGGTCCAAAGCTTTCAGCTCACATGAGCCATCCTCAAAGTGGTTATACGGATATGAAACAAAGATATCCACCGTCAAAGATGATATTTTGTTATTTTGATATAGAAGATTGCTATGCAACGTTAATGGTCACAGAATAGCAGATGCAGATTGTAAGTTCATGATGCAGTTCTATGACGTCATACCATGCAATAGACTGAAGTATTACAACAGAACCAATGTCTAGATGCAATGTAATGTGTTGTGACTAGTTTCAAATGTAATTTTGTTGAGTGTGGGTTGCTTTATTTTAATGTAGATGGTCGACAATATCTGAAGTTTCTTTTTATTGTGTATATGTGTGTGTATTATTATGTTATCAACTAATATCTGTCTAATATTATGTAGATGGCTATGTCTTTCTAAGAAATGTTGCTTAATAAAACTAAGATCAGAAAGGTGACAGGTAAGTCTATGGGAGAGGGTGTTTGTAGTCAAGCCAATATTTGTAGCAGGTTTATTATTAGCATCAGAGATACAATCTTTGAACAGGCATGTAAAATGATACACTACATTGTTTTTTTGTAAAAAGTTTAGTTGTGTGGTTGTAGAGTTATTAGAGACTATGAGGTCAATTGTTTTAAATTTTTATGATATTTGATGAGCTTAACTTGTTTATTATTATTAATGGGTTTAACATTTCTACCTATTATGTATATATTGTATA
>CAHIKZ030004832.1:720000-770000 GCA_903632075.3 Acanthosepion pharaonis
AGTTATTGTGCAAGCAATGACACTCATTGGTGATTCACTGGAGACATCCTCTAGACGAATATTGCCAGTTTTAAAATAGGAAAACCACCTCTTGCAAATTCTTTCACTCATCCCTATAAATATGCTGGATGGATTTTGCTGATGACACTTGCTTCAGCAATTAGTTGGAGATTCATCTCCAGCTGTGCTGGTCAAACTCTCTGCCTTTGGGCGGAGAGGAACCCAGACAAGGCTATGCCGAAGGGCAGAGTCTTGTGTGGGGTGGTAGACAGCTACCGACCCCATTTTTTATGGGGTCTATGGGGAATTTTTGCCCGAGCCTACGGACTCGGATACCCCACTTTAAATTCGGCCTTGTGCCACATCTGACCACGATGGGGCAGTTAGTAAATATCCTTGTATTGACACTCTTATGAAACTCATGTAGTACAACATTTCTAATATGTTCTTTATTTTGGACAAACATAAGGGTATGCTCATAACTATTTTATAAACTACATTCTTTGCTAAGCGTAGTTTAGTAGTGGCACAAGGCTGAAAGTAAGGAGCACCTAATCAGAATTTAACTCACTACTCAATTATAATTGATCTAGTGAGACAAGCTTGCTAACTATTACACCACATTGAACTGTCATAAAATGATTTTCTAAGCTTAGATATGCCACAAGGATAAAAGGATGTTGAGCAACCAATGAGGATTGACATCACTACCCAATCATAATTGATCTAGCAAGACAACTATTGCACCACATCAAAGTGCCTTAAAATGATTTTCTAAGCAAGGCTTCGAAAATGGCATGAGGCCTGAAAGTGTGGTGCACCTAGTTGGGTTCAAACTCACTACTCAGTAATAATTGATCTAGCAAGATACCAGGTTAAAGTACCCTATCAACAATATTTATTCTAATCTAAAAGAAAAAAAAAAGATATAATTACTTATAAGAGTGTTGTGAGAGACAAAAGTTATCTTCCCTTGACTTAAAAAAACTAATTATAGATATTCACGAGAATTAAAAACAGTCACGTGAAATGATAAGAATCATATGAGACATCGTTAGGCATGTAAATTAAATGGCTTTTTTGCTCCAGTCAGTCAAAATACAGTGCTGTTCGATAATAGTGACTCACCTGATTTTTTTTACTAAATGTTCTCTTCTCCGATGAAATGAAAGTTGAGCTAAATTCAAAGGATAAGCGATCTAAAATCCAAAGAAGAAGCTTTGAAAGCTCTTTGAATTTAGCAGTAAGTACTATCAAGCATCCGTTCAGTAGAATGTTCTGGGGATGCTTTTCTTTTCATGGAACTTGTTTCTTAAAACCTATTGAAAAGACCCTCAGGAGCAAGCAGTACAAGAGAATTTTATAGTCTTGTCTGCTCCCTTCTGCTGAAAGGGTGCAAATCGACCCCTCCAAGCTCATTTTTATGCAGGATAATGCTCCCTGTCACAAATCAAAATTGATGAAGGAATACTTTGATGAGAAGCAGGTGAGTGTTATGACATGGCCGCCACAACTTCCTGACCTCATCCCCATAGAAAACTTATGGAGCATTATAAAGTACAGGCTCTCAAGAAAGCAGTTGAGCAACAGTTGTTTTGCTTTTTAGCCCTCAAGTGGTCTACATCTTAAGAGCAGACTAAAGGTGTAGTTATCTGAAGATTACCTGAGACATGAAATTGACAGTCACCATTCAGTGTTTATTCTGATGTCTACACTTTATATCTATAAACTCTCAATCTCCTATATTGAGGACTCTCCCTTCATAAATAATTATTAAACAATATATATATAAACAAGAGGAAAACTATCATGAGTCTTTAGCCAGTGCATTTCATCATCTGATGGACTTTATCAAAGCAAATATGAAGGTTTTGTTTTGCAACACGTAGGTATTTGACAGTAACTCAAAATTTTAAAATATGAGAAATATAAATATTCATCATGTTAATTGAAAAAGTTTAGGTGTTATTTTCATTCATTTTGTCTCTTCTACAGACATAATACATCTGAGAATATTTACATATACATACAAACATATATATATATATATATATATATATATATATATATATATATATATATATATATATATGTGTGTGTGTGTGTGTGTATGTATATATATATATATATATACATATATTCAAATTGTTATGATACGAAGGTTAAAATTTGAAATACAAGATTAATTTGATAAATTCTAATTCACCATTTACCATTCCCAAACACCTTTCATTTAAGATCATTCCAGCAAATCTTTAAAAGGAAAAAAAATGTGACGCAACACACATAAATGATAACCCTGAAAGGTATATGATTATTTGAGCAGTTCTTTGATTTGCAAGATCATGTTTTAATTCCAAAGTGACATTCCAAATTTAGTGTCGACTTGTTCTGGAATTAGAATGGATGTGTCAGTGAAAGAAAAAAAACGAAATCTAAAAAATTAGGTACCAGTTGTTAAATTATTCTTCTTTCTAAAATCTTCAAGATTTTTCCGATGATGACTTATATTCATTGCAGCCAGGTGATACCTTATAAAACTCTTTCCTTTTTTATGTGCTTTACATATTCAGGACATGGGTGATCATTGTTCTTCACATTTTCCTATTCTTGGTAGCACCAAGCAGTGCTTATGCCATTACAACCCATCCTAGTTCATGTTTTGATATCCATTTACACAAGTCTGTTAAGTAAGTTACTTGTTGTCTCCTCTGCCCTTCCATATCTCCTGTGAATGTTAAGTTCTCTAGGCCTTCTTTCCTTGAAATTTTAGCTATCAATTTCTTATTTCCTGTACAGTTATCCTTTTCATTCCCATTTTCTTTAAAATGTCCTTGTTTCTCACATATTCCATCTATGATTTTCTTGAAACTTTCTGGAGAATCTATTCTCTTTTGTCTCATCTCATCTTTATTTGAGGAAATTGTCCAGCATTCACTGCTATACATCTTTCACTATTCAAATAATGTGTCGCCTTTTCCGTCCTCTGTTAAAACATTTAACAGACAGTTAAAAGAAGATTTTTTTGTTTTTATTTTGCATCATATTACCAAGACCACATTGCATTTAGAAAATCATACAAAGTATGTAAAGCTTGGAATTCATGGAGAACTCATTTTGGCATCATCAGACTTCTTGATCTTCCTGAAAATTGGAAAATCTTATAAGAGGTAAAAAAAAATTTAATCAGTGCTTAAAAAAAAAATATTAAAATAGGGACATGAGAAAACCGGTAAAGAGAAATTAACAAAAAAGAAAAAAATCTACAGTCACAATAAATTGCAATTCGAATTGAAAGAAAAAAAGATTTTATCAAATCAGCTGACTGGTTTTCATTTCTCTCTCATCAGAGCTCAATTGAAGAATTAAAATATTGTACACACTGATTTAAGAGTTTACTGTGTGGAAAGAAACCTGAGAAAACTTTACTGAGGGGAAGAAAAAAAAGACAAAAAATGATAATTGATTTTGAAGATTGTACTTGGCAGGAAAGTAAGAAGCTTCTTTTTTTTTTTTAATCATTTCACCCCTAGTAAGGCCATAATGCCACTAAGATATAATGAATTGCTGAGTGTGAAAGAATCTGAGACAAAGAAAAATATTAAGGAGAGAGAGAACAAGAGAGCAAAAATTAAGAAGATAATGATTGATGTTGTATTTAACTATTTCAAGATCAAAGTTGACTGGAAAGCACGAAGCCAGAAGAGAGTTCTACAAGCAAGAAGTGTGAGAGAAAAAACTTTTGTCATAGAACTTAGGGATACATCTAGCAATTTCAACTGTAAAATGATGAGACCTAGTTGGCAATCTAGTACTGCACTTACATTTGTCAAGGTAAGCTCTTCAAAACAATTACCATGAGAATATTTATGATGGAAGCAAGGTGTGGCTATGGCTTTTGAAGAGAAGAATTTAGTGCCAACTGTTAAACATAGCAGTGGCAGCATTGTGATTTGGATTTGCTTTGCTGCAGTTGGAACTAACAAAATAGTTTGTACTGACAACACAATGGATACTGCAAGATACCAAGCAATTTTGAACGAAAGTGTCTTGCTCTCAGTTTGAAAGTTGGATTTAGGTCGGGGCTGGGTCTTCCAACAAGACACTGATCCAAAGCATAAAAGCAAATCTATAAAAGAATGGGTCCAAAAAAAGAAATTTGAATTCTTGGAATGGCTTAGTAAAAATCCTGATCTAAACCCAATTGAAAATCTGTGGTTCAAGTTAAAGAAAGCAATACATGCAAGAAACCCAGGTAATCTCAGGTAATTGTGGGAGTTTTTGCGAAGAAGAATAGAAAAATATTGATGCTTACTATTGCCAGAATCTTCTCAAAATTGATAGAAAAAGAATGGTCGATGCTATGGCCTCAAAAGAGGGAGTCCCCAGATATTAAATGTAAGGGTTGACTTTTGCACATCTTCATTTTTAATCAGTAATTTTATTCCAGCTTAAAAACTTTTGAAAGTGGTTGTAATTCATTTAATAAAGATTTATTTTTTTAATAAATTTAATTAATAGTTTAATTAAGATTTGTTGATTTTCTGGAAAAAAAAGAGACAAATTTTTTTAATGTTATCTTAGGGGTTCACTTACTTTTATGCACTGTATACTTTATTCTTTACAATTCAGTGTTTTTTTTTTATCCTAAAAAAACTCATGTCTGACATTAATTAACCCATTACATTGATCAACCTAATCAACCAAAAACCTTTCTTCTATGATATAAATGATTCAAAAATATTACACAAATTATAATTTAGTGGGCTATTCATTATCAGATTTTACTTTTTCAGCCCTCAAAATTATCATGTTGATGATGATCTCTTCTTGAATAAACAGCGATGCTGATTAAAAAGCATAAAGCAAATCTTTTCTAAAAGACCTTATATTTTTATTGATTTAACAATAGAAAATTATACAGATAGGTCTCAATATACAACACAATAATAAAGAAGCATACTTTAATATAAATAAGAATTACAAGGCTACAGACACATCATTAAATGGTGAAAACGATTAAAAAATATTATACAAGTTTACCAAACTTATCATTAGCTGATATTTCCTACTGTTTCAAGGCTTACTGCCATATCACTTTGAAATACTGGTTTTTATATGATCCCCAAACTTAAGTGACATTGAGGGTGGTCAGTACCTAGATGGGTGATTGCTTGGGAATACCAGGTTCTGTAAACTTTTATGTGTGAGTGGTGTAGTGGATAATCAATTGGAAATTGGAGAGCCAAGTTCCTATTCTAGTCAAGTTCATTATATTTACCTATGCACAAATAGCCTTGGAAAAGATATGAATCCACCTTGTTTCACTCAGCTGTAGGTTAATTAGTATGACTTGTATCATTAAATCATTGTTATCTCCAAAATATTCTTAAAATCTGAAACTATTTTCTGGCTTTAAATAACCTGCAAAAACGGTTGATTATCCATAAAAAGTCAATCAACACCACTGTTTCAAGTATTAAACTTAGCGGATCTGTTAACTCATAGAATATTTGACCAAAATGCATTAAAAATTCTTTCATAAAAGATTTTCTAGATATTTTATTGAATTTCTCAATTCATATGTGTTCAATAGGATTCATATCCACTGATTTGACTATATCTATTTGCAAAGAGCCGATGTCAACCAATATGGTGGAAACTTATATGCAACAACTCCAGATCAAGGGAGATAATCAATATTCCCCCTTTTTCATTTTTTCTCCCTTTTTTAATGAGCTAATGTTTCCTTGCCATAAGACATCATGCAAACTCTCTGATGATGCCATAGATTTTGTCAAGTGGTCAGCCAGTTGACTTCTGGTGCCAATCAGCTTTACCTCACTGATTTTGCCATTATATTCTTTATAATGGCTTCATCCAGAATCAACCTCTTTTCTACAAGTGTTCTGGAAGAATGTAGTGAGTTAACAAGGGATTTGTTGTCTGTAAAGCATTTGATTTGAATTTTGCCTTCACCTCCCTAAAGAATTTTCAGGTAGAATGCTGTTTCACTTGCTTCTTGCAGGGCCAAACATTTCGCTACTAGTGGACTCCTTACATTCCATTTCATTTTTCATGATTGCCAACGAAGAGGCCATGTGTTGCCGTCCTTGTCAGCAAACAATATCAAGTATCTCTCTTGAGATCACCACCTGGAAGGTTTTTAAAAGAAACATCAAAGAATGTTAATATTGTAGGCTCTTCTATCTGTGTCTCTGAGATGAGGTATTATGATGACTTACATTATATACATTATTCAAACTATTATCCTCATCTTCATTGCCATATTCAGAATATTTCGGCTGTTGTACGCTCCGATCTTCTTCAGGTGATTGGAATTTTTCCTCAATATCTGTCTATATCTCTGAGATGAGGTATTATGATTACTCGCATTATTTAGATTATTTGGACTGTTATCCTCATCTTCATTGCCATATTCATAATGTTTCAGCTGTTGAACACTCTGGCCTTTTCAGGTGATTGAAATTTCAAAGGGAACCCTTAATTTCATCCACCAGGGTAGATTGTTCTAGTTCCATGTGTCATGCCTCTTCCAGATGTCTCGGTTATTTCCCTTTAACTCAACTCTCCAAGTTTTCGGTTCACCACTGCTGTGGCCTGGTACTGAATACATAACTCTTTGGGTCTAGTCACTGGATCTAACCAACGTCTAATCATGTCTTTTCCACACTGTTTAATTTTTTAAAAGTCAAAGACAGTTTATTCTTCTTGACTTTCTTGATAACTTTGTTTGCTCTGGATATATTTGAGACTTTGGTGTCCCTTAAGCTGTTACTTAATTGGCAAGTATCAAAGGATATGTCTGGTCTTGTTTGATTTGCAATCCAGAGTAACTGCCAGTGGGTGACCAAAACTCATCCTTTTTCCTCTTAATCAGACTCCTGTTCTTATTTCTACTTCCTTCAAGCTGGATTGGTTCAAGGTAATCTTCATTCTTTGATTGATTCAAGCAAATATATTCATTCAGCTACTTGCTGTTCATTGCTGATATTAAAATTTTGTCTCAGATTATTAATTACTGAAGACTTGAATCAATCAGTTCCAGCCCAAAAGAAATCTACATGAGCTGATATAACACCATACAGATTTCCCTCACAATGGTAGAAAAAATGGCTTCATCACATGTGCTCTTTCTCATTTGTAAGGAAATCAGCTCTTTAGAAATACACAAATTCTTGCTGCTTCATTGACACCGTACACACATTTTCTCAGCTGACAAATTTTATCTGTATTTGCCTCAGGTGGTGGCCTCAAAAATACATTTCTGTTAAGTTCTTGTCCCTGTAGGTATGGACATTGTCCAGCAATTTGATTTTGCATCTTTTTGTTACTGCCACTGCTATTATCACCCTATGATTCATTTTTGTGCTGGTTGGAGAGTCTGATCTAATAATCTCTATCTTCAAAAACTCTAGTTACCATTCTAGCTTTTATTCTACCATGCTTTTCTGTAGTCACCCACATCTCACTGGGATTCATTTCTGACTGGTGTCTTCAACTTCATTATGTACATTGTAATCTCTCCATTTATTTTTAGCTCTTTAAATATTGCCTCTAATGTTACTTGAAAATGAGAGTTGGCAATCAAAACTTCTTAGGCTCAATCTCCTTCCAACTACATCCACATCCTGGGTAAAACAATAAACTACATCCAGCAGCAAGTCCTCTGATCAAGAGGTTTTGAGGAACGTGGAACCACCTCTTAATTGCTTGTGTTCCCAGGGCTACCCTGACCCGGGATGGTAGCACCTGTTAGGGTCCCAGCTTGTGTAAAAATAGGTTTTAATACCAGAAATACTTTGTAATAAAAAAAATTATTACCAGCAATACTTAAAAAAAAGTACCAGCAATACAAACAGCTATACATTCTTTGTAAAAAAAAAATATGACCAGCTATAGATTTCTTCAAGGAAAAATATTCCCAGAAATAGATCTTTGAAGAAAAACATGACCAGCAATAAACATTTTGTCAGCATTAAATAACCCACTGAGGTTGATATGCCGTAAAACAAACCAAACCAAACCTTCCATTCCTTGACAGTTTTCTTCCAATCAATACATAAGGCTTTATCTAAGTTTTTTTCATAAACATTTACCCAGTCAGTATAATTGCCTGTTGTTTTACCTGCCTGAGAAATGATCATTTATTATTCTTGCTAGAACATATTGGTTGCTTTTTGGCTTCCTGGATAGAAGGTGTCACTCAAGACTTGTGCCTCATCATGGTCCATAGAGTCTTAAAATCACTTCAGGTTGACTAGAAACACTGATTTCATTGATCTCTGATGATTCATCAATCATATCCTCATCACTGATTATCTCTTCTGCCATTTCTTTCTGGAGTAGAGTACTTGCCACCCAAGGCTATAGAACCCAGTCTGTCCTGCTATTTACCCATAGCTGGAAGGAGAAGAAGAGGATCCATACCTTTCCCAAGGGTATTAGCATGTAAGTGACTGTAATGTATTCGAATGGAATTTGAACTCGGCATATGATTGATGAGGCAGATTTTTTTCCCACAATAGGTTGCCATTTCTTTCTGTGGTAGACCAGTTGCCACCCAAAGCTATTGAACCCGGTCTGTCCTGCTATTTACCCATAGCTGGAGGGAGAAGAAGAGGATTCATACCTTTCCCAAGGGTATTAGCATTTAGAATTCAAACTTGGCTCTACTGATTCCTCAATCACTATCCATAACTCAACCATGCATCCTACATATATGGATCCATGTTTTACAATCACCATTTAACCTTTCACTCCAATCACACAATCATGTCCTATCCATGCTGGCATTCCCTCTATTTTATAGTAAACTGTATCTCCATTTTGGTATATCTTTTATGTGAAATCTCTTGTTCTTACTCTCAATGCTCATCAAATCCATAGACTGGATTTTGCCGAGATAAAGGCCTGATGAACTGAATAAAGTGCATTTAAGTTTCTTTACAAGAACTTCAGATTTTTATGTATCATAATAGATGATAGTTTGTTGAGGAGAACAGATGGAAATTTGGATTTGTTTTTCCAAACACAAGAATAGCCATGGATATTACCTAAGGCATTTTTTGCTGAGACCGCACATGCCAATGCTTCATTGAGGGAACATTTTGCATCTTCCTTCACTTTAATCCCCATATTTGTCAGTATGCCATTATGGCATTCATTTATTCCATTGCTCTAGGGGCATTCAGCTCCAGTATTCAGTTTCCCTTCCATCTCTTGAATTTTCTAAGTTGGGCTTTCATTTCCTCACATCCTAATTTAGAAATTGTTGCTCTTAGGACTTCTGCTTTACTTGTTTCTAGGGTAGGAGTTTTCAAGAGTCTGTATTCTCTAATTTAATCTGACAGCTTAATCTTGAAAGCCTTAATTTTGTTCTAGAGTCTCTCAAAGTCATTAATATAGGTTTCAATGGACATATCAGCTGGCCTCTAGTATTCTTCAAATTCAGCATACGCTATGTCTTCCCCCTGATGCTCATCCTTTAGAAAGTCTTCATCCAGTTTAGCAATTACAAGGCCATTTATCTCTTCAATTGGCAATTCCAATGCTGCTTCTCTGGTTCTGCACTCCAGATAAGGTAACTGCCAGAGCTTGTCCTTTTTTTCTCAATTTTGAAACATTGTTCACAATTTCAGTTCCTTCACTCATGTTTCGTATGCTTGGGTATTTAACAGTTTTGTAGGTTTTTGAAACTGGCTATATTTTTAGGGATGTTGGGGTATGTTGGAAAACAATACCTTTAATTTGGAGGTAACTGACCTTGATAACTGTTAAACCTTTGCCTTATTCAATTGAAAAAAATAGACTTATGCAAGTTGATTCCAGTTGCATATTCCCAGGATAGAAATACTGAAGAAGTGTCTTTTTCACTTATCCAGTTTTTTTTCTGTTTTGGCAATCTGTTTCCTTTTTCTTTGTGTGAACTACATTTTTTTTGTTTTTTGTTTTTGTGATCTGTTTTATTTTTTGTTTTGATCTGCTACCATGTTAGCTATTTACACATGATGCGTTAGTCTAGACTTTTAGCAAACAACGTAATATTCACTTCCTCCTCATAAAGTGCTCCATTTGCACAAGATTGATGAGAACAACTCTTTGCTCAGTGAAGGATGGATTTCCAAATAAAACATTTTATAGTTCTTCCAGCTTGGTCAATTGGGTTTTCTCCTGCCAATGCTACTTTTAGAGGCTGCATCATCTCTCCTCTTGCTCCCTCGACTTACAGCTGCTCTACCTTGGCCACAAAAACTATTCCTTTGTATACAGAGTGTATCTGCTTGTTCTCTGCTACCATGTTAGCTATTTACAAAGAGCCAGTGTCAACCAATATGATGACTACTTATATACAACAACAACAACTCCAGTTCAAGGGAGATAATTAACAACAACAACTACAATGGTTAACACATGTAACTTGAAAGAGAAAATAACAAAGTCAAGATGTTGACATTCTACTCTTATTTTTAACAATGATGTTTACTCTTTACAAGGCTCAAGTGCTACTTGAGGTAAAGAGTTACCAACTAAAAGGTACAGTTTATGTGGATATGGGGTGGAAATGATGGTTAACCCTAGGCTTGAGCAAGATTATAAAGATCTTGGAAGCATTCTCTTGGGAATTGGTTCCACAAAATTTTGGTTGGTGGGAAGAAGCTATTTGTGTAGAACTTATATTTCACCAATGGCATACAAAGGGAATAATGGTGGTTCACTAAAATATGCATGTCATGGTGGGTCTTAACCATGAAGGTTAGAACTGGTGGAACTAAGGAGCAGTGAGAGGCTTGCAACATTTTTTCTGTGGGAAAGGGGTGGTACAGTGGAAAATAATTCATCACCCACAAGGCTGCTATTAAAAAATACTAATAAAACTTCAATAAATCCTTTTCTAAATCAATCCAAAATTTCTTAGATAAATCCCAAATGACCCAGATATGTTCAATAGGATTCTCATTGAAGGGTTTTGGAGCAAGAAACTCCTATTTTACCAGCAAGTTTCACTTCTTGCTAAGTGCTGATTCATCAGTGCACGTCAATGAAAATGTACCACTACATCCTGGTATTTTTTTCCTTTTTTGTGGAACGTCTGACCATTAACAGACTATCAAAGACTGATTTGGCTATAAGAATCAATCAATGCCTTTCAGAATTACCATTCTAAAATCTATCACAGAACTTCATCCTCCATGAAGAAAATAATGCATGGGACCTCCCAGAGAGAACACCTGTTCATTGTGATTAGTAAGAGTTCTGGGTCTGCTCAGTGATGATGGAATGTCACTAGTTTGGTCTTTGTGGCATTGAATGTGACCAGACAATTTTTTCCCACTTCAAATAAAAGATTATGCAGGAACCCTTCCCAATCACTATTAAAAAGGGTGATAACAGCTACTGGATTTGAGATAAAACACTTTTCCAGGAAAATAGTTAAGAGAAAGATTTTATAAATTTCAATCAAGAGCAGTACTGGCTTCTCAGTCAATGAATGTCAAATGTTTCCTTGGAGGGAAACTGATAATATTACCATTACCATAAAAATCACTTAATACTTTTTGGAATTATTCTAAAATCTAGCACAGTGCTCCATCCCTCATGAAAAAAAAGTGTCATCATTGTTGTCCAAATGTCAATGAATATTGCAAAAATATTTGGATTACAAGTGTTCCGATAGATTGCTACATTATGATAACATTTAATAATGGGCTACAAGCACTTCCACCAAACTTCTTTAATAAGTCTACTCTGTAGAATTGTGTTTGTATATTCAATAATTCAACAAATTAAGACTCTTCTACAAACGTGATAATATGTCAAAACTTCAAGGTCTCAATTGCCCACTGTTTTCTATGCTGAATGTAGTGGCTTTTTTCTGACTGCTCTGCAATAATAAACCATATGAAATACCATACTATAGTAGATCCATACTCATTTCAATTGCTCAATATTTTCTCTATTGAATGTTGTTTGAGTAAAGGTGCTTTCTACTGGATACTCTCTCTCTCTCTCATATGAACACAGTACATTTCCTTGGACCCATTTGCATGTCCATTTACCACTGCTCTCCTGGCTAAATATTGACTGATCTGAAAAGTAGCCTTCTTCTGGTTGCTCTACAATAATAACCCATAATATTATATGTGTAAAATGAAAGAGAATATGTTGACGATTAGGCAGAAAAAAAAGAAGATCTAACTATAAAAACAGCCAGATAGGTTGTTATAATTAGATTATATTTTTTAAATATAATATATTTTATAATCAGTTAATGGTCAGAAGTTCTGCAAAAAAAAAAAAAAATTAAGCTGGATGTTTTGGTGTTTTTTCATTGGTCTGCACATTGATGAATCAGTAGAATGCAAGAAGGTGAGATTTTCAGTTAAAAAAAAAAAGTTTCTCACTCCAAAATTCTTCAATGAGAATATTTACTGTGTAAGGTATGTCTGTAATGCTCAGATAGGGAAATTTCTCATACTTACTACACCCTCTCCATCATTGACATGTAATCAGCAAAATTTCTCTACTGGAGACAATAAAAGTAGCCAATATAAACCATATGTATTGTGCTATGTATTTCTACAAAAAAAAACGTTCTTCTGGTGAAGAGACAGTGTAACTTTGATTTATTGGCCTGAAAACAGCAGTGGAGACTAACACAATGATACAACTGAGATGACCCACTGCAGAACAATATCCAGTCACATATGATGCTGTGACAATGTCACAAACTCATTTGATAAAGATACTATACTGTTGTTGTTGTTGTTGAACTGAATAGTAATGAGGAATTTCCAATGCTACTCTTGCTCAGCCAACATTTAACTATTCAACAGTTGATTATTCATTAATCCTTGGTCCCCAAATAGTAAAATGACACATCACATCACATTGAATATTCTTTGTCTCACATTCTGATCTTAAATTCACAAAATTGAATTTATGACCCATCTGTTTTCTCATGGTAAGAACCATTAACAAGTGAAATCACTTTGTCAGAAACCATTAGCCAATCAACTTCTTTTAATGAGTGCTATCAACCAATCAACTTTAATGTCTGTCTCTCTAGTTTTGTCACCACTGATGGCATGCAGCATTTGTATTTTATCTGTCTGATTTTGTATTAATTCAAATCAAATTCTTTTCAGTTCATCTCAATATTCTTTTTTATTATTTGTTTGCCTTTTTTTAAACTTTCTATTCTGCTTTTCATTGGTCAAATTTTCAGGATTCATTTACAGACCAAATCTGATGTGACTTTTAAAATGTTGTAAAAATCTATTTCTGTGTGTATGTGTGAAAATAGACAGATTATCCTCAAGAAATGTCTGCACATTATTTTTTGTCAATAAACTTTAAAAAGAATAACATTAAATGTTTATATTTAAATAATGTTTTTAAGCATGGTTATTTCTTGGTATTGATGGGAGTTTTTTTCCAACACTCCCATGGTTACTAAAATCCACAGATGTTCATGTCCTTTAAATAAAATGGTACCGTATTTGCCTGTAACCTTTCTGCATCCTGGTGTAAACTTAAATTATTTCTTGATTATTTACAATCCTATGCATATATAGAAAATTTTATAGCTGTTGAACTTACAGGAACATATGACCACATTAATAGAAACTACTACTTCTCATCAATTAGAAACTGTCTTGCAAACACAGATTTCATAAATGTTTAGATCAGATAAAGGAACTATATAGGTCCAACAAGTCATTAATGCCTGGTTAGGAACCAAATCACAAATCATTTTATGTATGTACAAGGAGTACAAGAGTATGACAAGGAGGAAATAAGAGCCCTTAGAATCAGAGTCTTGATTCACTCAGCTTATGGTTAAATTATTGCTTGTAGGATCAGCACTTCTGCCTAGAATTAGAGTATTGTTTCATTCAGCTTATGGTCAAATTATTACTTCCAGGATCAGTACTTAAGTTGTTTAGTGGCTCATGTGTGTTTTATGTATTATAATAAATAATTCAGGCCAGTAAATGTTGATTAATACTGTTTATTATAAACAGAGCATTTACTTAAATATTTGTATCTATAAAAAGAATGTATAAACATAAAAATGTTTTAAAATAATTGTCGGACTTTGTCCATTTCATTATGTGTGAAATCATTTGTTTACATTTGATACTTCATGAGCAGATATGAATGTACATGAGAGATTCATGGAAGATCGAAGTTTAAAGACAGTAAAGTCGGCCTTGCTAACCGAACAATCCTCTGCTACCCAATCAGTTAAGGCACGTCAGGCTAAATGACAGTTCCATATAGGATACAGGTTCGATTCCTGTCAGAGGACGAATATTTTCTATGAAAATTTCTCTGAGATTCAGGCCGGTAAATGTTGTTTAAATTCTGTTTATTATAAACAAAGCATTTACTTATATATTTGTATCTATAAAAAGAATGTATAAACATAAAAATGTCTTAAAATAATTGTCAGACTTTGTCCATTTCATAATACAATTATTCCTACTATATTGAGTTGGAACCGCACTGAAATACCCTTCTATAAAATGGAGTTAAGCTTAATTGATGTCAAGAGTACATGAATTGGGTAGCACTGATTAACAACCTCATCTTACAATTCATCATTTTCATAATAGTTTGGATCCTCACTGTGTGCCACTGATTATAACCTGGTGCCAAACTGAGCTGTTTACTGAGATTTGCTTAATCCAGCACAAAGTCTGAAATAGGAGCACTCATTACTATATTGAGTTTGATCCTCAGCTGTTGATCCACAATGATGGTCTTGTTCCGCAGTCCTACTCTCATTAAGGTTCTTTGTGAACACAGACATAGCTCTACAAATCAAGAACAAAAGATTTGTTTATGTTAATTGTTGTGTGTGTATTGCTCAGTGTAACTTTTGCAAATTGTTGTTTAATCATCCCTTGAATGTTGCATTTCAATGTGAAATCAAACAGTAAAAGTAGTTTTATTACATTTATAACTGTAGTACAGTGTTATAATGTGAATGGTTTCAACAAGAAATATTTACATTGTTAGTTACCATTCAGAAGCAGTTGTTAGCCTACCACAATCCATGGTGCAAGCATACATACCATTGTTGATACACCACAGGATTTAAGGTTAGCTTTTTGTAAGTGTTGTTTTATAAGATCCCTTATTTGGGGAGATGGGGGGTTAAGGTTTAAGATTTTAACAATAGCTTTATTCACAAAAATATATGGTATGTAGGTGTATGTAGGTGTATATATATATATATATATATATATATATATATATATATATATTATACTTGATAAAATTCGACATTAGTCTAAATTGTATTTCAATTGAATTGTTTCACTATATATATATATATATATATATATATATATATATATAAAGTGAACATAGAAGTCAACATTTAGAGGCAACAGTCTGTTCCATGCTAGATGCAATCATGATCTGATGATTGCATATAGCATTGAACAGACTGTCGCTTCAAAGTGTTGACTTCTATGTTCATTATTATATTTACACATGCTCTATCTCTGATACTGAGCACTTTATCCCCTAAATATAGCACATCTTAAGACTATCTTTCTTCATTATATATATATATATATATATATATATATATATATATGCCAGAGTAACACAAATAATGAAATATTTGTTAAAACTGATCATATTAAAAGTGCTCAATTTCAAATTGGAAGGCCAGATTTGCAGAGCTGTTTAATATTTAAAAAGGATGAAAGCTAACCAAAGCACACTACTGCAGTTTCAACCTCTATGGTCTCCTCAGGTGGTTTGTTCAGCAAATTAACTACATGGAGCTCAACAACTTAAGCACTTTTGAAACTGGGAGTAGTGTGGCAGGAAAAAATATTTCTGACTTTAACCGGATTCAAATAACCACAAGCTGAACTGCTTAAAATGTCTGTCTTTGGTCATGATCTCTGACCTCCCATTCAGCAGTTCATTACTGTAGTTGTGACAGTTTCTTTTCTTGGCATAGTCTACATGTATTCTCCACTATTTTGTTAGTCATTAAATTTAAAATGCTCTATTTAATGGTTGGACTTTTGCTATGTCTCTCCCTAACATTTTCAATAGTAAGTAGTATATTTGTTTAAAGGATGAAAGCTCTCAGCTTTCATCCTGTTTAGACAAATATATATATATATATATATATATATTTATTAATATATATATATACTGTTATATGAAATACAATTTATCCAAATACAAAAAATTTAATATATATATATATGTTAAACATTATATATATATATATATATATATATATAAATATATATAAATGTTATATTTTATATATATATATATATATATATATATATATATATATATATATATATATATATATATATAACGTTTCATTAAATAATATAGACAAGTGTTGTCTATTTATTTTATGTAAATTTTTTTCATAACATCTGATAAGTTTCATAACATTATCGTTGAACGAAGAAAGAAATTCACAATATTTATCCATATTTTTTTAATATAATCTAAGCTTTCGGCTTACTTAAGCCATTATCAAAGATGTCAATTACAACATATTAAACAATATACAGACACGACAGTGATGATAGTCTGTCAATGTTTACATAGATGATTTCTAAGCAACGATAAACACATGCATATAAGACGCTAGAAGCGAAAATCGCACTGCATCTCATGACGTCACACATGACCACACGAGAGTGAATTGGAGAATGAAGTATGGAAAGCCGTTGGTATAAACCAATGGCTTCTGTTACTAATTATAGACATTTAAGAATATTTGTAGAGGTGCCATAATTGATTTTGTTTAGGTTGGGTTTTAACTGTTTGATGTATAATGCTTCAAGTATTTTTAGTTTTTGTCTATTGTTTTTCATGTCGAAGTATAATTGTGTTTTCGACAAGTATTTTACGGAATTGTGTGTGCGGGCAGGCATGTTGTTTTAAATGCCTAAAATGTTAGAGTTTTCATTAAAATGTAGTGTCAAGCGTCGTGAAAGCGAGTTTGTGGTGTGACCAACATAAATATTATTTAATTCGTTGGAGATACTCCTCCCAAAGGGCACTTGAATTTATAAACTATATATATATATATATGTCTATACTATATCCTTTAAACTTAGTCACATACACTGTAGATATTATATTTTCTGCATGTTATTAAAAACCTACTAAGCACACATGTTACTGAAAATTTCACAGTAATAAACTGATTTTAATAGATCAATTCTGAGTTGCTGTCAATCAGTTTATTACAGGGAAAACATTTTTAATAAGATCCAGAAAAAAACCTGTTATTTATACTGTGTGTATGTGTTTTTGATTCAGGTAAAAAAAAAAAATTAATATAAATTTTGAAAAGTTAGTTAACTGTATTTTTTTTTTTTACCCAAATAAATTTCAAGTCATGTTGTCTGACTTATAAATACTAAATGGTAGTTTTAATAGTACTGAGCCAAATGGATATAAATATTTATTTTAATGTTTTTTTTATTCATTTTTCTTCTTTAACCATATACAGCTTCACTTGTTCCCAGGATACCACAGCATAAAATAGACGTGGGTAAGTTCTATGAATTACCAGAAAAAGGTGTTTATTTACAAAGTTTCACACACCCATCTTTTTGTTGTATTTATCATTTGCTTAAACTGCAGTTTTCAATAGCGCCCTTCCATTGCACTACAAGAGAGGAAAAGACACTACAGAACATTTTGTGACTTTAAGCTGATGGTAACAAAATGATGGCATGACTTAAGAGACAAAAGACACCTATAGATGTTTGCTAAGTACCCATTAGGAATTGAACTCCCTCCACTTTTAATATCATGAGAACCGTTTGCACAACCTTGTGTTTTTACACACTGTTAGCTATCTCTTTTTCCTTTATTGTTCCCCTTCTTCTCAGGATGGCAGTACATTAGACAAAATTTCTGAGAGTATTGAAACAGCACTCTCTCTTCATCCATCTGTGAACATCTTTGTGTTCAGTGATTTTAATGCACATCATCATATATGACTTAGACCTTCTAATGTTACTGATTTTGTCTGTATTTGGACTTTTAATTTTTCAATTGATCATTCCCTTACTCAAACTGGAATTCCCTACTCGTTTCCTTATTAAATCTGTGCAACATGCTTCTTTACTTGATTTATTTCTTACCTCCTCTCCTATCACCATGCTTCACAACACTGTCCTCTTGGAAACTTGGATCACTCTATAGTGTCTATTGATATTTTGGTCCAATCATCTATTAGACAGGAACCTCCTATTCATAAAAACACTTTCCATTACCAGTATGCTGATTGAGATTCACTCCGTGACTTTCTTCAACACACCCCTTGAATTGATATTTTTAAACTTCCTATTGAGAATTGCACAACTGAGGTTTCTTCTTGGGTCAAGGATATTTTTATTCCTTCTCCAAAATTCTATGTGAAATCTCAATCTTCTCCATGGGTCACGCCAGCATATTCTGCCATTATAGCTCACATGAACCACTATTTCTGACTATAACAGCTTGACAGTTCTGATCACAACAGACGCCTATTCATGACTGCACATAATACATGTAAACATGTTCTCAAGGGAGTTAAGTATTTTTTTGATGAGAGAATGAGGCATTGTATTGCATTTAACAACTTTGATTCTCATTATTACTAGTGGTTCGGCAATAGTGTATTAAATAAGAGTAAGTTTTCTATTCCCTCTTTCTTCAAACAATTTAAGATGTTAACATCTGCTGATAAAGCTGAATATTTCACCAGTAAATTCTCTTTAAACTTTACTCTTGACTCATGTGGAGTATACTTGCCTAACTTTCAACTTAGAAGTGATTCTCTGTTGAGTGATATGTATATAAATCCTTCTCTGGTTTCTGCTATCATCTCTAATCTGGATCCCTACAAAGCATGTGGACCTGATAGTAGACCTTCAGAAGTGTGCTCCAAAACTGGCTCCTGTTCTCTCTAAACTGTATAATAAATGCCTCACTACTTGCTTTCCTGCTTGTTGGAAATCCCCATCTGTTGTTCCAGTTTTAAAAACTCTGACACAGTTATCAACCTATTAGCTTTGTACCTCCTTTTAGTAAACTACTAGAAACCCTAATCAATGCTTAGTTAGTTTAGCATCTCACATCACAGAGCCTTCTTTCAGTCAAGTAATATGGCTTTCATACATCATTAGAAGTGTTGTTAACTGTGACAAAGAATGGCTTGTTAATTTGAACACCTCCAAAATAAAACTGCTCTCTATTAATCCTCAGAGAGAACACTTCCTGCCTTCTATCAGAATGGCTGATGCTAACCTCCAGGTTTTCTATTGATATAATGTGGAAAGATTATATTGAATCAGTTACTAGATCTTCTGCTAAGAAATTTGGTTCACTCTGCCATGCTAGACAATTTTTCCCTTCATAATCTATCCTGCATATAGATATGTCTACCATTTATCCATACTTTGAATATTGCTGCCGCATATGGTCCAGTGCTCCTGCTATATATTTAGAGATTCTTGATAAAATTCAAAGAAGAATCAGCAATATTATTGGTCCTGACCTGGCATCTTGTCTTAAGCCACATTCCCATTGCCATAAAGATGGTTCACTGTGCCTTTTCTATAAATACTTTCATGGTATTTTTTTTTCAGATGAGATTTTCACTATGACTTTATGAGTTTGTGCTGCCCTGTGGATGATGAATTATTTTCAGTCCTACAGCCTCTTTCCTACAGATGACATATCGCAAACCTATCATTACCCTATTGCTGTTCCCATGATAAATATTCAAACTATATTCATTAGTTCCACTAGTTCATATTTTCACTGCTAGGACCTGTCATATCATATACACAGGATTGACTCATCTTCATTCCCTATGTATTCCATTAGTAAAGATGAAGTTTAACTCAGACAGCAGCTTCTCCAGAACTGTTATTTTGTAGAACAGATTCCCAAGAGGATTCTTCTTTGATTGCTATGATCTTAACATCTTCAAGTCTAGGGTCAACCACTATCTATCCTACATATCCTCATACTATGCCCTTCTTACTTCTACTTATTATGCCCTTGCAGCAACCTCATTCAGTAACTCTCGTTCTTGAGTGGCTCTACCTGCGCTGGCTGAACAATCAGAATTAACAAGAATGCAACAAGG
This sequence comes from Acanthosepion pharaonis, assembly GCA_903632075.3. Taxonomy (NCBI): domain Eukaryota; kingdom Metazoa; phylum Mollusca; class Cephalopoda; order Sepiida; family Sepiidae; genus Acanthosepion; species Acanthosepion pharaonis. Next base: position 740,174 of record CAHIKZ030004832.1, read on the forward strand.
CAGCTGTGATGGCAATCCTGAATGAGGAATTTGCAGACTGTCTTGAAAAATGCAAAAGACCCTGAAATCTTAAAAGAAAACATTGATGCAAACTAAGCTGTCATTATTGTTGATATTTTATTTTTTATAAATTCATTGGATGCTTTCAGGACAATAATAAAACATAACAAGTAAACTGAGTTCAAATTTCAGCAGAATTTACTTGCGTTCACTTGCAGAAGGCATGAATACAATTCCCCTTGCATCCTTACTTTGACACCATCTGTGTTATGAGTAAGCCACAGTAATTGCCAGAAAAGAGTGTATTGGAATAAAAACTTGGTCATGCACTTATCTCTCTTTTCTCCCTTTTCTCATGCCTTGTTCTGAGAGATCCCACCTCCAGGACTGCACCCCCATGTCCTACTGCATGAAAATGGTTTTGGGTTACCCCGACACCTTTAGAGCACAGTTTGCAGGGGACAAAACCATTTTACTTCAAACGATTTTTCCTTCACCTACATTAAATCTAACCTTTTGTCACACTTGCCCTTATAAAGAAAAGAATAAATCCCAATTAAATTACCTGCTCAGGCAAAAGATCTTACACCTATTAGCAACCTTTTTAGGATCACATTGTAATCAGTCAAATTCCAGCCCGCTTTGTGTGTAGTGTTTTCTAACACATATTCACTTAATACTGAAATGTCTGTGCTAATGACAGTTTAAAATGAAATGCTATAGTGACCTTTTTCTTTTTACATGATCCCTTAAATTAAGATCAGTTGTGTTTGGTTAATAATAAATTAATGACCATTTTTCAAAAAAAAAAAAAAAAAAAAACATATATAAGTAAAAGTGTGTATGCTTTTCAATTCCACACCATCAAAAAGATTTTGACTCATATGAAGCTAACATACCTACACATAGGACACACACACATATATATATCATGTGCAGTACTTAATGGAAAGTGCTCAATAGCCGTGGTAGAGCTAACATATTCAGTTGCACGGATGCATTTGTCTGATGATCACAAAAGCCAGGGTTACAAACTACTATCCATGCAACTGAATATATATATATATATATATACAAATATAGATAACTATACTCATTTCGAAAAACCCTTGAATTTTTGATTTGCCAATAATCAAAACAATTTCTTGGGAAAAAAAGGTTTTAAAAAAAGAAAGAGCTACAAATATGAAAGTCTGTTGAAAAAAATCACACAGATACAGGTTTGAAGCCCAAAGAAAAAACCCGATACGAGTAAACAACTAACAAAAGGGCTCAATACAACCGTAGAGCAGACTCTCTCTCTCTCTCTCTCTATATATATATATATATATATATATATATATATATATATATATAGGATTCTTCTATCATTTTTGACATATGAGTGTCAAAGCAGCTTCGTTCTTAGTAGTGATTTTGATTCTCACTAAGTGTCACATACAAAATTTCAGCATTAAATTAATCTAATCAAATATATATATATATATATATATATATATATGACTCTCCCATCGATTTTTTTCGATGTATGAAGGTCAAGCAGCTCAGTTCTTAGAACCAACAGTCAGATGACCCACACATATCATTTGATTAGAGTGGTGAAGGCTTGTCCAGTACCAACCACACTTTTTGGAATAGCTGAATAAAGAGAACTGGGGCACAATATGCCACAAGTTCCCCAAATGTCCCTCTACAGGTTTTGAATTGAAAGGTGTCCTTCTATATATATATATATATATATAATATTATAAATTATTTAATTATTATACAGAGAAATCCAATCATTCGGACAGGGGTGGTAGTGTGTTCATTTTTATTAACTATTTTGTATCAATTATGAGTTACTGTCTGAATGATTGGATTTCCCTGTATCCTTGGAAACAGGAAATTATGAATTTATATGTGCATTTAAAACTCAGTAAATTTACAAATAAGTTATTCCAATATTCGCTTGACGATGAAACGGAACTAATGCTTTTAATTTAATTATATAATTAAATTTAGCTTCCATTTTTGAAACATAGTTATTAATGTGTAGCGAAAACAACATATTTTAAATCAGTTAATTTATAATATTTATGCTCTGTAATAAGAACACCAGATTACATATCTTACTGTTCTTTCTTTATATATATATATAGTTCAATACTTATCAAGAGTAAACTAAAGTTTAGTAATTTTTCAATCAGGAATCTCAATTTTTATACATGGAAAAACATTTTATAATTTAAAAAAACCAACATACTCACTGCATTAGTTGTTCAATGTAATGGGTCTGGCCATAGTTTTAATTTTAAAAAATTACTTAAATTACAAGAAAAAGGCAATTTACTGAGATGAATATGTATCAAAAGTGCTTTAAATGCTCATCCACAGTCAATTTATATCCCAGTTATTGCAGCATTTTACCTTTCTTGGCAGTTCTTTTATTATCACAATGGGGGATATTTAATAACAAAAGTGATAAAAACAAACAAAAAGAAACTAAATTAAATTAATTCTGTGTATAGCCAAACACATATTTTAAAAAACTTTGGAACCGCCATAAGATTGTAAGAGATCCATGTAAAAAAAACAGTACTTTCAACCATTCTCTGGTTAATTCTTATGAACAATACATAGGTGTTAATTAGTTGGGGGAAGATGATATGAGGAACTTAATGCAATTTCATATTGCCATTTCTGTCAGAAAACTTTATATGAAACTACAGAGAAATAAAAAAAAAAATATCTTCAGCCCTGTAATATGGATTATGAAAAATTCATCTGTCAGATTTTTTTTTTCTTAATTATTAAAAATATTCTAAGGTCCCATTTCATAGACTAAAGAACATCTTAAACTAATGGCTTTTCTTGGTTTTTCTCTATCATGTTTTTCTGATGTAATATTCTTAAACCATAAATTTAATAGAAATACCAATACAACATCAATTTTGCTCCATCATCTCATCTTCTCCAACTAAATATGTTTTGTTCCTGTGAATGAACATAGAATGGGAAAAATTAGTAGAACTGACATGAAGTATTATGAACAATTCTTGCATAGAGTTGAACCAAACAGTCTCTCAATACATCTTGACAATATTCTGATTTCTTAACCTTCTGCAAAAAAAAAATATGTGGGTAAAATCACAAAGTGTGACTGTTCACAGGTAAGGGCAATAAGTGTAACCTCTGCCTGAACAAGAAACTAGCAATTCTAGAAAATATGGAAAATGGCAGAATGCTCAACAAGAGGCAGTAGCTCATAATCTTTGTGTGTTTGCTTAATGGCATATCAAGTACTTATGTGTCATTTAATTTCAAAATTTAATTTTTTGGGGAGTATTTTTTTTTTAAATCTATTGCTTGTATTTTTTTTACTATAAAAATGTATTTTTATACTTTCAGTTTTTTTATTCAAGTTTTGGGGTTCACTATTTGCCCATAGCTGGGACCCTAAAAGGCATTACCACACCAGATCAGATTAGACATGAGAACAACAACAATTATGAAATGGTTCCACACTCCTCATATCTTCCAAATCAGAGACCTTGCTGCTGGATGTAGTTTATTGTCATACCCAGGACAGAGCTTGTAGTGTTCCACAGGCATGTGTACAAGTATCTGATGAAACAGGCATGGGGTGTACAAGTATCTGATGTAAAAAGTCATTGGGGGGTAAATGTTTTTAACATATTTGGTATCCTGTCCTCCTCTGTTCCCTGTAAATCATTAATACATTGTATTATTTATTATATACTACTAGCTGCAGGGTGGGGACCCTTTCACTGCCTGTCAATTGTGTGACTGTAATATTAACCAACTTTACATTCAAATAAATCTTCTAGTTGCAGACAGCAGTAAAATCTAAGTCTTGTTTTTCCTTATACGTCCAAAGTGGCCGAGTAGTTAGAACATTGACTTTCTAACCATAAGACCCAGGTTCAAATGCCATCATGTTTGATTTGTCAGGAAGGTAACTTCTTGATGCTATTGGTCTGGAGGAGGTAATCTTAGTATGCAGCACCTTTGGAAAATTCCTCCAAACCATACCACAGGTTGACCCAAGCCTTGTGAATGAAATTGGGTAGACAGAACCCTTTGAGAGCTGTCGATGGTTATGCTAGCACAAAGTCACAGGTCATTGTGACCAAGGGTTTGAGCATGCTGGCCTTGTTCAGGCTGTTGATTACACTAGATAACACACTCTCTTCCAGAAACTGTAAGTTCCACTCAGCATAGTTGCAATATAAAACATAAGTGGGCTCTGTGGCTTTTGAACAAACCCAAAATATGTCTGAGCAGGCGTCTGCAGCAGGGAATAGTTAGCTGCCCTAGTAGACAGGCATCCTTTGATATGAGTGGCCAGCAATCATATATATATATATATCTTGAGTTTACCCATACGGATTACCTAGTTTTTCATAAACTATATATATATATATATATACACATGAACCTCATGTGGGTATATAGAATGCTCAAGAGACAAATAAAATGAAAGATTTTTTTATTTTTCATTTCTACAGACATTCAACTGAGTCACCTATTTTTCAGGAATTCTTGATTTTATTTTATTTTTTTTAATTTCTTTCTATCTTTAAAAAAAAAATGAACTTTCACTCAGCATGGCATCAGAAAACCAGATCAAAGAACCTGGAAAACATAGAAACTGTGTTCCTCCTGGTTCTTGTGGGGGTAATTTTTTTTTTTTTATTTTGTAAGCACGCCATTTAAATGTTTATTTTCCACCAAAATGGCTCAGACATAATTCTGATATGAGGAAGGAGTATTTTATTTGATATTATTTCAGTATTTTTTATTTAAATTTATCTAAGAGGAAAAAAAAACTACTTTTCCATTTAACCTTAGTTATTTAACATACTTTCGTAAAATGTTTGTTTTCATCTTTATTAACTGTTACCAAAATATTAGGAGAAAAATCAGTTTTTTTTTCTTTGCTTTAAGTTTTACTTATTTTATTTTTCCAGATCCTGTTTCATGTGATCTCAATGCAACCCTATTCCAACTCGTCAAATGGAATTTTATTTTTCTAAACAAAACTTTTTTTTTTTCAGTATTTTATTTTCAAAAATAAGATAAATATTTTACTTCTGTCAGATAATATTTTTTCTCTTTTTCCTTTCTTATTCTTTTCACTTATTCTTCTTTTTCATTCTGTTTCTTTCCTTGTTGTTCTTTTTATTTCTTCCTTCCTTTTTCATTGTTTTTTGTTTTTTATTCTTCTAATTCCTTTACTTTTTCTTTGAATTCTTTCCTTTTTCTTTGAATTCTTTCCTTTTTATCCTTCTTTTCTTTATTCTTTTTATTCTTTCCCTTTTCTTCATACTCATTCTTTTCCATTTTTCTTTTTTCTTTTCATTTCTCATCTCTTTTATCTTTTACTCTGCCTTCCATTTTCTTTTTTGCTTTTAGCTACCTTCCACCTTTTTGTCGTATTGTTTTTTACACATGCATAATAAGAATCCAGTTATATACAAGCTGTATTTTTTTTTGTTTAAATCAATTAAATATCTGACTTTGTTTTAAATTTCAGCTGGTCCCCATTTTGTGTCATTTCCACAAAATACTGTCACGCAAATGGGTCATTCAGTGATATTTGTTTGTGATGCTGTTGGTGACCCAAAGCCAAGGATTACATGGACTTTTAATGTAAGTTTCTAAACAAAATATACATTACAAAGTTGTTCAATATTTCAATGATTATTTACATCATCTTTGTTGCATAATGTTATATTCCATGCTAATAGGAATATATACTCGACAAATATGGTGGATAAAATAAGTAAAGGTTTATTGTAAAAACCAGTACAATAAGAAATAAGTTATGCGCACGATCGTAACAAGTCTATCCAGTAGTGAGTGCTACTACTGGAAGGTCAGTAGTTCTCGTGTAATTCTGAGTCATACTCAACAGATCCCAGCTAGACTCCTGTAGTCTGTTGCCTTACAGATATTTATAGATAGTTACTACCTATAGTGTAGTTACTCATGGGGTGATAGGTTATTCCATTACTTCATTCAGTCAGTTAGTTGAACTTGTAGACTCTCTGTGATGTATGAGAACCACTGGGTGTGGCTGCTGTAATTTCTGGAGCAAGTAGATTTTAATGGGGTGGAGTTTTTATACCTGCCCCCAACCAGTTTTGAATTCAGAGTTATCTTTTTTTGAGACTAGTTGCCAACCAAGGCAAAAGAGTCGTGTCTGCTCTGCTTTCTAACCTTTAACTAGGAGGAGACGAGCTGGATTCATATTTTTTCTTTAGTATATTTGTGTGAAAGGGAATAAAAAAGACTCATCTGGATTTTTGAACTCAGAATTCTGTTCCCACTTTCCATACTGATACCTGCTAAGCTCCATGCACAGCCAATATTGGATTCTGGTATCTGGCTATTTCGATTTCTATATTGGATTTGACAAAAAAATGAATCAAAACCTAAAAGAGAAATCCTTCTTTACCTTCTGCGCAATTCCAGAAGAACTGTTTCGAATGGTTTGAGTGGAAAAATAAATCATTTATTCTAAACACAATTTTTACTTACGGCCACATAGCCTCGTCTGGGGAGATAGAGAGTTTGACCAGCACTGCTGGAAAATATTCCCACTAGACTCCTCATACTTCATTGCTTTACAGATACTTATAGATAGTTACTACCTATAGTGTAGTCACTCATGAGCATGACAGGTTATTCCATTAAATCATATAAGAATGAAGACAATACCTTTACCTACTTACTTAATAACATTGTTTACACACGGACTATTGTCCTCATCTTAATTGTTATTATCACAACATTCCAACTATTATGCTGTCAAGGGTTCATCAGGTGTATGCCAATCCAGTTAACCTTCAAGGAATTTCAAACTTAACACATTATTTATTTTACAGAGTTAGATTGTTCTGGTTCCACTGCCCAAGTTTAAGGATATCTTGTCTAGTTTTTATTTTTAGTACTGTTCAGTTATTGCTCACCTTGTTTCTACTGAGTCCAAGTATACACTGCCTGGCCCAAGGACTGAACTCACAAATTCACAAACTAATGCTTTAATCCACTAGGCTCTTGTCTAAGAATCAGAAAAGATATTCCAAGACATGGGCAGTGGAATGAAAACAATTAGATTAAATAAAGGGTTTAGTTTGGAATTCCCTTCAGGCTACACAGATCAACTCCTGATGAAGGCCAGAGAGTACAACAGCCAAAACACTATGATGACAACAACAAAGATGAGGGTATTAGTCTGTGTGTAAATAACTCCTCATCCCAGAATGGAGGAGATTTCTCATTTTAAGTGGCTTGTGTCCTTAATCTCCCAACAGCCCCCTTTTTTTAATATCTATAAACTGTGCATTGCTCTGTTTCAGGAAAAGGTAATAGAAAGGTTTCCTATTTGACAGTTTTGAATCCAATGTCCTTCTAGATGGATTGCAGACCAGAGGTAGAGAGCCTAGTCTGCCCTGATATTTAATCCATAACTGGAGGAGAGAAAAGAAATTGATTCATGTCTTTTCCAAAGGCATTAGTGTATCAGTTAGAATTAAAATTTGGTTTGTTGATTCCATTCACCACACTTACTCAAACTTACAGTACATTGAACAAATATTCAGCCCCAGACTTGAATTTTTCTACATTTTGTAATTACTAATTAATTAATTGCTAATTAGAATTCAAAATGACTTAAATGATCATTTTACCATTTGATCAACTCAAAATGCACAGTACATTAAAGGTGCAAACTATATTTTGTGATCAGTTAGTGATACACGCTTGGCAATCATGTCTCTTTTGATTCATGTCTCACTAGGCAGAAGATTTTTCTACAGCAGGCTGCCATTTCTTTCTATGGTAGACTATTAACCAAAGCTATAGGACTCATTCTGTCCTGCTATTCAACCTATAGCTGGAAGGAGAAGAGATGGATTCATACCTTTCCCAAGGGTATTTGAACAAAAGTGAATGTAATGAACTTGACTGGAATTTGAACCCAACTCTCTGATTTATCATGCCAAGCCATTATCCATTACACCACATCACACATTTATTATTATACAAGCAATAATTAAGATAACAAAGCATTTGTTGGTATAGGGGGTTACTTTATAATAAGGAGCATCCAAACAAGAATAAAAACAAGGTACTAAAAAGGAAAAACAAAAAGATGGGTGCCAAAATACTTTTTAACATTTCTTATTACATGTGACAATGTAAAACAATGATACATGGCATAAGTATGAACATGGTACTTACGATAGACAAGGTTTACATTCATTTAAGTTCTTTGGTAACAAAGAAAAGAATACTGAACTGTAATGTGACATCTGTCCTTCTTTATGGTAGCAAATGTTGGACAATTTCCTCAAAGATGAAGAAGAGATTCAAAGTGACAGATGTGGTTCTACAGAAGGATGCTAATGATATCATGGTCTGAGTGTGTGAGCAATGATGAGATCTTAGAAAGGTTGCAAACAAGGAGAAGGCTTATACTTAATATCAGGAAGTGGCAGCTGAAGTTTCTGGGACACATAATGAGGACGGAAGACCTGGAGAATCTGATACTCTCAGGTTGAATAGAGGGTAAGAGAGAGACAACGGAAAACAATGCATGACATACCTGGTGGCCTTAAGCAAGTGGATGATAGAAAGTGGTCTGAGGGAGGAAGCAGAGAGAAAGAACTAGTTGGGAGCTGCAAGAGATAGAGGGAGGTGGAGAGCTATGATTGCCTATGTTCTGAAAGGATATGGCACATAAAAAGAAATAAATTTACTACCTTTGAGCTTAGGTGAGGTGTAGTCATCATCTACTAGTATATATTTTCATCCCTCATGGTGTGAGTCAAGACATTGGTTGCAACATGTGTACAATCTCTTTCTAGGACCGAACTGACTCGAATTGTATCAAGGGTCTCAATTCATCTCAAATATCCTTACTGTTTCAAGGGAATTAACTCAACTTGTCTTATCTGCTTGCTAGGTGGAGAGTTCTATCTAAAACCTTACACAGTCATCTCTTGGATGCATATGTATTCACCCCCACCCTTAGTTACTTCTTTGTAGAAGCACTTTCTTGCAGTTACATCTGCAAGTCTTTTAAGTATATTTGTATCATCGTTGCATATGTAGAGATTGAAATTTTTGCCAATTCTTTTTTACAAAACTCAATCAGATTCATTGAAGAGTAACAAAAACAATAATGAAATCTTCACATTGCCATAAACTGGTCGTATGAAAAAGACGTCAACAAAAAAGCAGCTTAAATGGTTTATCAGAATTCAATCAAGGACAAGAAATGTGCACAGCGGCTACAATCAACAACACTAGAGAGAGGATGTTATATAATACATTAGCATTAAAGGCTAATTATACTTAAGCTTAACAGCCACTCCTGCTTACAAAGAGATAGCTGGTAAGACTTAATATAAATTACAGATTGATTCTAAAAATATTTAAGTTGTTGTGTTTTTTATATTACACTTAATGATAAAAATATTTTGTTACTGTTTCCTATTGTTTTAATCATAATTATTAAACTCTGTACTATTTTTTTTTTTAATCATTTCACCTGAAGCAAGGCAACAAAGCCACTAAGATGCAGGGTGTTACTGAGTGTGAAAGAATATAAAAAATAAACATTATTAAGGAGCAGGAACAATAAAAGAAGAGGAATCAAAAAGACAGGAGTTAACGATTAACATTGCATTTATATTTTTTAAGCTCAAAGTTGGCTGGAAAGTAAGGAGCCAGAAGAGAGTTCCACAAGTGAGTAGTGTAATAGAAGAAATTGTTAGCATAGAACTTACAGTTATATCTAGTCATTTCAACTGTAAAATGATGTGACTTTCCTGCTAATCTTGTAATGTGCTTAATTCAAAGAATCTAGGTGCCATAGAGGAAAGTTCATCAAAGCAATTATCATGAAAGTATTTATAGAAAAGGCACAGGGAAGCTACATTACACTGGTTGGAAAGTGACTGAAGTCAAAATGCCAGGTCAGGACCAATAACATTATAGATTCTTCTTTAGATTTTATCATTATGTAGATTCTTGTTGTAAGTTCATGTATAAGTCATTTTCCTAGCTTCTGAAATTTTTCAAGTGTCTCTAAATAATACAGTACAGTCAACCAAACAAGTTATAAAGAGCTGAGTGAACTTCAAGACACTTGCAAGATGACACTGTAAACTTTTGCATCAACCAAATATAGAAAGTTGGAGGGAAATAAACCCTGTTGCTGTGCATAACTGCAACAACCATAAAATAAATGTGATGCAACCACCAAGGAATGCTGTTGACCTATGAGGGCTGAAAATTGTGATCCAAACAACAAAGATAAGAATTCTTACACTATTTACATTGTTCAGACTGTTGTCTTCATCTTTATTGCCATATTCATGATGTTTCAGCCGTTGTATGATTTGGCCTTCTTCAGGTGCTATATGTTGGAATTTTGAACCGAACCTTTTATTTAGTCCACAGGGGTAGATTGTTCTAATTGCATGTGCCATGCCTTTGGACACATAGCACAGTGGATAAAAGCATTGGCTGACTGATGTAAAAAGTTACTTGATCAAAGAGTTGTGAGTTCAATACCTGGCCACAGAAGAGGTAACAAAAACTTGGAGAGTTGAATTACTCAGGGGAATAAACTGAAACTGAGATATCTAAAGTGACATCATGTGGAACTGGAACAATTTATTACCGTGGGCTAAATAAAGAGTTGTGTTCAAAATTCCAACATATGTCACCTGAAGAAGGCCGAAACATTGTGAATATGGCGCTAAAGATAAGGACAACAGTTCAAACAATGTAAATAGTGTTAGAATAGTTACAATACTTCATCTCAGAAATATAGACAGAATTCTTGCCTCAAAAATTCATGGAATCAAGCAAATATATTCAACAGATTTCTTTTACTTTTTGTATTTATCAGTCATTCTTCTTTGTCTTTCTTCCATGGCATTCTATACTACAGGCCTATTCATGGTGCAAAACCTCTTAGATATATTCTGTTAATTTATTATTTTCACATTTTTTTTAACTATTGCACCACCTTTTAATTCTGTGTTCTTCTTTTGATATATAAATCATAACTTTTTTACCTGGTAGTTTTTATAGTGTTCTGAAATAGTGTTCTTCTATATATTTTGTTCTTTAAGGATGTAGGCAAGCATAGCTCTCCACAGTTTCTTGTAGTTCTTATCAATGTTTGCATTTTTACTCTCACTCCCTCCTATTCTTCTGTCATCCATTTTCACAAACCCGTGAGGTTAGGGTTAGTCAATTTTTCAATTTGCCCTTTTTGCCTTCAGTATGTCCTGGGTTCTCCAAACTCTCTTTCTTCATTATGTGTCCAAGATTTTTTCACCTGTCTCTTTTTGATTTAAGTGTCCTTTTTGTTTCCATTTTCCTTAAAGTTCCTCATTGCTGTCCATAGTATTTTCAGTATCCTTCTCTAGAACTTCATCTCTGTCAACTCAAGTCTACTCTTCATCTTTGATGAAATTATCCAGTATTTACTTCTACATAACATTGATATGACATATTATTTCATCACTCATTTCTTTGTTTCCTGTCTCGTAGTACTTTGAAAAGCTTTTAAAAGCTATCTTTTTCTATTTCAATGCACCTTCTGATTTTGGTGTCATATTTTCAGACATCTGTTAATACACTTCAAAAATAGTTAAATTTTGATATTTGACTGACTTTTGACATCTCCAATTTGTAGTTTGGATCTTGTGCTGTTCTTTTTTGCTAATAACCATACTTTCTGTTTTCTTACAAATTATATATTTATTCTCTATTCATCTTTTCCCCTCCTATCTAAATAAACTACCCCTTAACATAACCCTCTACCTTGAGTGAACCCTGGACATTGTATAGGGGTGAACTTTACTGAGAGAAAAAAAAAAACTTCTGAAAGAGATAGACTAGGAGATTCATGTTGGATATAAAATTTCTTCAGTATTTCTTCATGATTAAAAGGATGAAAAATTATTTGTCAAAACTGAGTATCTGGATTTTTGGTTCCTGTAAATTAATTTAATGTATCTAGTTACTGGAATATTTTATGAATACAAGGTATCTATAAATAATGGCTGCATTAAAATATATTTATATTAACCTTTATATGTGTCTTCATTTGCTGTATAAAAAGTTAATCCTGCCATTGAAGGTGACTCTGATCCCCAAACAATAGTGTGTTTGAATTTCATAGTTGTGTTGTCATATCCTGCTATGGCAACAGAAAACACCTTTGAGTGAAATTAATAAGGCTACTGCAATTGAGAGCCCTTGAAAAAAATTGCAGTGGAAAGAGGAGTCATATTAATAATGCAGAGGGTTAAAGGTTATCTGTTCCTGATTGGTTAAATATATTCTATTGTATTATTGGCCAGAAAAGATAAAGGCTGAAATTCAAATTTTCTTGTGCAGGTATTCTTTTATTTTTTTAACACATATATGCCTGTAGTAATTATAGTTTACTAAACTCTTCTCTACATCAAAATGTTCTAGCAACTATTTTAGATGTTGCACATTGATGCCATCTCTTTTTTTTTTTTTCTAAGAATTTCACCCCAAGCAAGGCAGGAATGCCACTAGCATGCAAGGAGTTATAGAGAGTGGAAGCAAGAGGAAAGAGGTGTGATAGAGGAAAGGATGAAGAGAAGGACAGGGAATAGTCAAGGCATTTGGAGATATCAATTGACATTTCATTTGGAGATTATAGCTATCAGGGAAGCAAGTAAGAAGAAGGGAGTTCCACAGACAGGAAGTGCAAGACATGAAGCTATTGAAGAAGAAGAGATGGCTACACTTAACCGTTTCAACAATGAAAGGGTGGGACTGAGATGCCAACCGAAAACCAAGCACTTTTTATATTCTAAGACCTTCCTCAACTAGTTTATTTCAGCATGCAGTCTGACAAAAATGCTTTCTGGAACTGCAAGCTTAATTTTTCATGTCTTTTTTTATTATTTTCCATTACTTCAATTAAATTCCTCTTTTCATGAATTCTTATTGATCTCAATAGTCATTCTGTGGAATCTCTGTATTTGTTGTGCCCAAAGGAATGACTATTTTTACTCCATCAATTTTTTTTATTCATTCTGATGATTCACAACAGGTTTTTTTTAGCACTTTCCAACTTTTAAGAAATGGAAATTGAATTGTCTTCTGATAATAAAAGTATGCTAAGATATTTGCTTTATTTTTAAAGTGAAGTTTTTTGTTTTTTTTTTTGTTTTTTTTTGTTTTTTGTTTTTTTCAGGATTCATTTTCTCTGCCCCTTTCGGTGAATAAGTCTAGAGATGGCCACAGACTCTACATTGATTCTATGTCTTGGAAAGAAGTTGGAAAGTACACTTGCTTTGCAGAGAATTTGCGTAGCATCAAAAACAAAACGGCTTACTTGTTTTTGCAAGGTAAGCAAAGAATGCAGTGAATCTGTTTATTTCCTCAACTGAAAAATATCCAGTCAATAATGGTTATGAACAGAATGCATTATATGGAAAGTAACTTAGACAGAAATAGATAGATATAGAATTAGATGGATTGATAGGAATAGAATTAGATCGATAAAAATAGATTTAGATATATATGAATGGAATTAGATAGAAAATATATATATATATATATATATATATATATATGAATGGAATTAGATAGAAATAGATTTAGATATATATATTTATATATATGAATGGAATTAGATAGAAATTAGATTTAGAAATATATATATATATATATATATATATGAATGGAATTAGATAGAAATAGATTTAGATATATATATATATATATGGAATTAGATAGAAATAGATTTAGATATATATATATATATATATATATATATATGAATGGAATTAGATAGAAATAGATTTAGATATATATATATATATATATGAATGGAATTAGATAGAAATAGATTTAGATATATATATATATATATATATATGAATGGAATTAGATAGAAATAGATTTAGATATATATATATATATGAATAGAATTAGATAGAAATAGATTTATATATATATATATGAATAGAATTAGATAGAAATAGATTTATATATATATATATGAATAGAATTAGATAGAAATACATTTAGATAGACATGTATGAATAGAATGAATTATATAGAAAATAATTTAGATAGAAATAGACAGGAATAGAATTAGATAGAAATAATATTAGATAGTAATAGAGTTAGACAGATAGAAATAGATTTAGATATATATGAACGGAATTAGATAGGAATAGATTTAGATAGACATATATGAATAGAATTAGACACAGATGAATAGAATTAGGTAATCATAGAATTGTATGCATATATATAAATAGGATTAAGTATAAAGATAGATATGAATGGGGTTATAAAGATGGAAAGACATGAATAGAGATGGATAGATAGAAGAAGAAGGGAAGAAAGTGGAACTAACTTGAAAAAATGGTTTTAAAAAATTAAATAAAAAAATAAAAGTTTAGCTCTGAAAGTCAATTATTTGAACAGGTACAAGCAATTAATAAATTGTAATTAATCTGTCAATTTCAAAATATCAATAACACACCTGGTTGACAAATGCACTGATAGAATAAATAGTTGAGAAGGCAACTGGAAAAAAGTAGAGAAAAGAAAAAACAATGAATTTTAGATAAAATGTTCTATTGAAACAGAAGAGAAATGACTTCTTTATATGCAGATCAGTTATATCTTTCCACAAACATCAAATGAACACAACCTGAATTTCTTTTTATTCCTTAGTTTCATTTCTCTTTCATTTTATTTCATTTCAAAACCTGCAAACACGCAAATGCCTCCAAACTATACATATTTGTGAACCGTGCATTCTGGGTAATTTTATCACTTTCTGTTCATCTTTTCATCTTTCAAACAAGTTGAAAGGTTTTTTCTTTACATTCTTAATCCAGAAAAGAAGCTTGCATTTTAACAATTCATTTTTATTTTTGTAGTTTAAGTTGTAATTTTTCTTTGCTTGACACTAATATTTTAACTCATACATTTTAGTATTTTCTGAATGAGACAAGTTGATCTTTGTTTAATTTTTCTGGCTTAGACAAAAATTAACTTAAACTTGTCAAATCCAGAAAATAGTAAAATGTATGTGTTAAAATATTAATGTCAAGCAAAGAAAAATTACAAAGACAAAAATGAACTTAAACTTGTTATTGGTTAAATACTGGCAGTAGCATTTAAATCTTACTAAAGATTTTGATATTGGATTTTGTTATTGAATGACAGTGCTTTACAATTTCATTTAAATTTGGCTCAGAATAGAACTAAGTGGAGAGAAAACTTTGTATAATTTGTTGTTAACCATAAAGAAAGTTTTTCTAATGAAAGAGCAAAAATGTTCTGCACACGCAAAGAGGAACAAATTGTTCATGGCTGTGTGGTTGGTCTGATAAAGGGGTTGGGTACATCTTTGAAGAGTATCAAGAACATTGTTGTCGATATTGTGAAACTGCTCATAGTTAACATCCATCTATATTTCTGAGATGAGGTATTGTTTGGACAGTTGTCATCTTCATTGTCATATTCACAACATTTCAGCTGTTGTATGCTCTTCTTCAGGATCTGTCTATGTTTCTGAGATGAGATATTCTAACTATTTACATTGTCTGGACAGTTGTCCTCATCCTTATTGTCATATTCAAAACTTTTTGTTTACTCTTGCCTTCTCCAGGTGATATACATTGGAATTTCGAACTGAACCATTTATTTAGTCCACTGGGGTAGATTGTTCTTGTTCCACATGCCATGTTTTTTTAGATATCTCAATTGCAGTTATTTCCCTTTAGTAACTCAACTCTCCAAGTTTTTTTGTTCAACACTGCTGTGGCTAGGTATTGAACTCACAACTCTTTGGGTCAAGTCACTTGGTTACTTCAATGAATACTTTTATCTCCTGGGCCATATGTGTTCAGGGTGTTGAGTTACTAAAGGAAAATAGCTGAAACTAAGACATCTAGAAAAGGCATGGCATGTGGAACGAGAGCAATCTACCTCAAGTGGATTAAATAAAGAGTTTGCTTCAAAATTCCAATATATATCACCTGAAAAAGGCCATAGCATACAACAGCCAAAATGATGTAAATATGATAATAAAGATGAGGAAAACAGTCCAAACAATGTAAACAGTGCTCATAGTTAGACTATGGAATAAATTTCAAGAAGACAATATTTTTGTTTTTATGTAACTGAGTAACAAAGGATATAAAATAAACTTGTATGCATGTAAAAGAAAGAAGACATTAAAAGTTAGGAGTTGTGTGGGTGATAAATGCACATTATTCAACCCCACACATCCATTCTTAAAGCACCTGGTATTCCTAAGTGGTCACCCATGTAGGTACTAACCAGGCTCAAAATTGCTTAACTTCAGTGATCTTGTAACAAAAAAGAAGAAAGACACTAGTATGCATGTAAAAGAAAGAAGACATTAAAAGTTTGGAGTTGTGTGGGTGACATACACATATACACAAAATTTCAGTCACTAAAGGGAACGATATTCCCATGCTTAGGACAAGGTCCTCGTAGCATTGGTGGGAGGAAAAGAGAGAGCAGATAGGAAGTGTCACATTTTTATAGTTGTTTAACAGCACCACCTAATGACATTTTGGTGAAACTGACAATATTAAGAAACACACAATATTAAGAAAATAGTGATTATTCATGATCAGTAAATTGAAAAGAAACAATGTGGAATAATATTTAATGTTTATGGGGAGTTTCTGAAACAGGAGATAGGAATGAAATTAGAAGCGATATTGTACAATTGACATAAAGATATTATCTTGCCTAAGCAAACTAGATAGAAGTAACACAAGATGAAGAGAATGAAGGTGTGTCTGTAGAGATGTTGGTTTTCATATGTATGCGTGCAATGTCATATTAAAGATGTTGAGAGACTTCCATTTGAGAATGGTTTATCTATGGTTTGAGCAGAGTTATCAGATATGCTTGTGTAAATAAGCTTAGGACATTTATATGCTGACATTTGATCTGCGGATATTTATATTTGCATGCAATGCAGCATGTGGTTCACCAGAAACCAAAGGACATCTTCGAAGAAAAACATAACATATCCAATCTAATTCCCAAAGAGGAAACAAGACACATCCAATCTCTAAGGCATTGCAAAAGAAAAGGAAACTATGCATCCTTATCTTTCATATTGCATTTTGAAAACCGTCTAACAATTGTTGGAGGAAGTTCTTTGGCAGACAAGTGGGGCAATCTTAAAAATATGACACAAATAGTAGATTATCCAATAAGATTCAATCTCACCACACTAGAAATATGATGTGAGATTGCTAGCCATCACTTTACAGTACCAGGTGTGGCATATAAATTTACCTGTTATTCATTTTATAATAAAATAAGAAGTTTTAGACTTTTGTTGATGAAAGTTTGCATGTTGACAATTATATTTATTGACAATATTTTACATGTATTTACAATTCAAAATGTCTACCTTTTGCTTTCACCATAGACCTTAATCTCTTCTCAACTGAAATGTATACCTTCTTCACCACTTCGTCATTCAAATTGTACCACATTATCATAAGAGCTTCGTTCTGGTACCACACACTTGAGTACAAGCTACTAAAAACATTGGTCTCCAATATGGGTCATATCGTATACCTGTAGGCTTAATGGAGGCAAAATTGCCTTGTTAAAAAATCCATATAAATATCTTTTGCACCATTTCTGCATCAAATTAGCCATGTGTGCAGAAACTCTACTTTCAATGAAATCAGTGATTTTCAAATGTGGCTGACAACCAGAGTAACACATCTTTCTCCAAAATTTGCTAGTAAACTCTACCATTCATTTTCACCCCTTCAATGAACACTAAGGGTGTTTTCAAACCATTACACCATTTGGCTTCTGTCACAGGAAATGTGTTCTAACACCTTTGGGAATGTTTCCTGGTGAAGTGGCATAAACCCTTCATGCTGAAATAACAGGTGAAATTTTATGCCACATCTAGTAAATTTGAGATGCTCAGCTTAATGTTGCACTGAGCCATAATATTATGTCATTACTCTCCATTTGGTAATCATGAACAGGCATATTGATAAATAGATTTTTACACTACAGTAAAAGGAGAAAATATGTAACACTAGAGGAAATAGTTTACCTCCACTACAAAAAAACGTTTTGCATGTGTCTCATATGTAATACTCCCCCCCCCAAAAAATGGCAGCTTTACAAGACATATATTTAAAACAGATAGCTTGTCCTGAGTATGAAGATAAACTACATTCACACCCTGGCTAAGATGATAAACTATGTCCAACAGCAAGGCCTCTGATCAGGAGGTTTTGAGGTGCATAGAACCACCTCTTAATTTCTGGTGTTCCCAGGTCCACCCTCAACTGGGGTGGTAGCATCTGTTAGGGTCCCAGCTAAGGGTAAATAGTTAACCCCAAAAACGAGGCAAAGCATTATGAAAGTGTAAAAATAGGTTTTAATACCAGAAAAAAATTATTACCAGCAATACTTTTTTGGAAAAAAATATTACCAGCTGTACATTTTGGAAAAAAAAATCATTACCAGAAATAAAAAATTTTGTTAGCATTAAATAAACCATTGAGGTTGATATGCCATAAAACAAAACAAGCCAAACCTAACTAAAACAGATAAATCTCAGAGTTGGATAGATTTTCACAAGAATCTCTTTTACCATATACAAATTTTAACTGTCAGTCAATCTATAAAAAGTGCTTAAAGAGGCCACAGAGAGAAGTGTGACTGCTATAGCAAACAGGAGAGACATGTATTTGGATTGTTTGACCTAAGTTCATTGTAGTGAAAGAGATAATCAGGTACCCCGGAAAAAGTTTGTGTTATGTTCTGAGGATTCTTCTGATCTGACAACCTCATGCGCAGAGTCTTCATCATCTGAAGAATGTTCTGAAGATTCTTCTTCTGAGGATTCTTCTGGTCTGACAACCTCACGCACAGAGTCTTCACCATCTGAAGAGGTGCTAGCCCTACCTCCGATGGTAATTATTTGTTCACTTTCTGAGCACTCACTGCTAGTGTCACTTGTTGACGTATCTGTAACTACATAGCGATGCAAGTCCTTTATGTGTCTTGGTATGCCATCAACCAGCACAGAGCGCAAGTTACTTAGTCCAGTGACATGCCCCACCCGGTACCGAGTTGTACACTGGCTATGTGGAGTTTTTATCCGTTCAGTTGAATGTGTTGCGTCAATGCCTCGTAGCCGGACTTTGTACTGATAAATCATGTTGGCTGGCGCAGTTGAGGGCAATACATTATTGTCTCTCGGAGTAACATTGTACCAATAACCGAGTTTGGAACTGACAAGTTCGTGTTCTACGATTAATTCCAGGCATGGCATCTGCGACCTGGCGAGACAGTAGACATATATTCAAACTTTTTTCCAGGGTACCTGATTATCTCTTTTCCTACATTCATACCACTACTCTGTCAGTAGAAGAAAATGGATTCTGGACATTTATTACAAGCCAGAAGAAACTAACTATAAAATATAAATAAAATATTTTTCTTGTATTAATCAATTTCTCTGTACTTGAATTTGTTGAACATAAAGATATTAAGAACTATTCATGGAAGAAAAACTATACTGTCTTTTATGATTTTATTCCTTTTCTAGTTGCAATATAGGGTGTCCATAAAGTTTTCTTACAATTTGTTGTAGCATACCTACGGACAATAATGGGTATGTCTCTATTCACATAAATACTCTAGTAAATACTGTATGTTGGACTGCAGTTAGCGATTCATTGTGGAATTCATTTGACTCACTTTTAGCAATTGACTACTTCTTCTATACGCCGCTGGCAAATCTTGTATGTGTTGTTCTTGTCCTAAGTATTATCGTTCATTTTCAACCTTCATTTGATTATTCTATTCTCTAGGTTACAACACAATTTAAAAAATTTATTACAAAAGCAAATGAATAGACAAATATGTAGAAATTGTTACAAATTGAGGAGTAGCTATTGCAGTCCCCAGTGTGGTGGTACATCATCTTGCTGGGAAATGATGGTTGGTTGAAGGACATTTAGTTGTTGTGCCACATCAATTGCCTTTGTAATATATTTTTTAGATTGTAAAGTGACTTTATGGACACCCTGTATTATGAAGTAGAAAAACAATGCAGTATATTTTCTTTAAAATACACTTGACAAGGAATATCGCTTGTCTGGCATTATTAAGTCAAATATGCTATGTGGTTACCAGACATCTAAAACATAGACTACAAAATCAATATCATGGATTTCTCATACAAGAAAAGTATTCATTATTGTGACCAGCAGCCCAATTCTAAGAAAGATTGTTTTTTTATGACAGACTTTACATATAATTCCAATTCCTATTTTGCTTACAGCCACATCACATTGAAAAAAGTTAAGCAATGTCGAACTTAGTCAGTATCTAGATAGGTGACTACTTGGGAATACCAGATGTTGTGAGCTTGGATGTACAGGTGGTGCAATGGATAATGGCTTCAAATTGTTAATTAGAGAGCCAAGTTCCAATTCCTGTTGGGTTTGTAATATACACAATCACTCTTGGGAAAGCTGTGAATCCCCCTCTTCTCTCCCTAGCTATGGGCTAATTAGTAAGACTTGTATCACTAAATAATTATTATCTCCCCACAACCCAAAAAATTGTTACAATCTAAAAAATATTTTCTGGCTTTAAATAACCTGCGAAAAATAAATCAACTTGAGGAATGTAAGATGAACATCTTTTTTTATATTTTCAAACTACCCACTAATCTTAAAAATTTAGGAAAGTATTGTCCATAATTTAATGTTTTAGTGAATTTTAAACTTTAAATTTACTGCACTTTTTACTCTTATTTTCTAATAATGTTGTGTATAGATGTCTGTATTTACAAAAATTCACACATTTATATACACAAAAAAAATTCATTTCTATCTAAAATATTTGGGCATTTTGAATTGTCGTAAGCTTTTCCATTTATGATTAGTAAATATAGTTTTTACTTAATAACAATATCACCTAACCAATATGAATTAATACAGAAATTTAAAAAATTTATAACTTTATAATTTATTCTAATTAAAACTCTTAAAAAATGAAAAACAATTCTCGTAAAAATTCATTATTCATCAAAAAAAGGTTTTCCTTAAGACAATATTGACTGTAATAAATCTTATTCATAAAAGCAATTAAAAGCTTTTCTAATTAAATAATGTCGTAGTTTAATTGCATTTTTTAATTTAGGATTCAGAGTAAATTTTTGGTAACTGGGGCTCTTGTTTTATAAAAAGCAATTGATGATTTAAATTCTCCAAGGATTTCTTCATGTAACTAACATAAACATTAAATTGTACAAAATGAACTTCTCAAAATTTTATAAAATTAAATAAGTGGGTGCGGGTAACATATTTAAAAAAAAAAGAAATTTCATGAAAATCCAACAATTATTTGATTTTTGTAAGAATCCCGAAAGATATATGTTTTTCACTGCAAAAAAAGTGCTAAAATTTCTTATACTAATCTTTGGTTTCCCCACACCCGCCACTGATGCAAGAAAAACAAGGTTTTTAACAAGAATTATGAACATTCTCAAAAAATATGATTTAATAATCAAAAAATCCTTTGGTCTTTCCTATTAATAATAGCATAAAGGTTTTGACAATACACTTTTTATTAAGTTTAGGCATTTTTTTTCATCATGGCTTGCTCATTTTTTCTATGGAGATACCTATATATATATATATATATATATATATATATATATATATATATATATAAAAAAAAAAAAAAAGAATAGTAGTGTTATATAATCCGGTGTTCTTATAGATATTTTTATTTTTACAAAATAGTGCTCAATATAAATTTACAGAGCATTAATATTATAAATTGATTTAAAACATGGTTTTGAAACATGGTTAGAACTGTAATGGAAAACCATATTTTAAATCAATTAATTTATAATATTATATATAATTGCTGGCCATTCCTAAACAAGTATGCCTGGCTACTAGGGCAGCTGGTCAATCCCTTTTACAGACGTCTGATCAGGCACATTTATATTTGTTCAACACCTGTAGTTTATCATGTAACTATGCTGAGTAGACCTTAGTTACAGTTTGTTGGAGAGAGCATATTATCTGATGTGATCAACAGTTTGAACAAGGCCAATACACTGAAACCCTCGGTCACAATGATTTGTTACTTCATGCTATCTCAACCATTGATAGTTCCCAAATAGTTCTGCCTTACCCAGTTTCACTCATGAGGTTTGGGTCAGCCCATGGTTTGGTTTTCAGGCACTTTCCAATGGTGCCACATGCTGAGATCACCTCACCAGGTCAATATGATCAAGGTCACCTTCCTGACAAATCAAACATCATAAGATTTAAACCCGTGTTTCCTATTCACACACACATACACATATATAGATACTCACACGCAAACACTCATTTTCTATATGCCATGTCCTTTCACAACATGGGGGGGTTGTGGCTCTCCACAGTTTCTTATCTTTTGTATCTCTTAGTAAGGTTTGTTATTTCACCATCAATCTTCACCTGTACTTCTAACACAAGCTCCTTAGGTAGTTTATATGCTTTTTCTTTGTCCCTCTTGCCTTCAGTATACCCTCTGAGTGTCAAATTCTCCAAACCCTCTTTTCTCATTGTGTGCCTTAGAAATTTCATCTGTAACTTTCTGATTCTAAGCATCTTTTTTTTGCTTCTATTTTCCTTAAAACTTCCTCATTACTCATATATTTAGTCCATGGTATTCTCAGAATCCTTCTAAGCAAAACCATATTTTTGTTGCCTCACACACACACACACACACACACAAAATAAGTCAATAAGCCTGCCACTCAAAAATGGAAAAAATCAGTTATTTTACACAATAAATATTTATTTTTCAACACAATCTCCTTCCTTGCTAATGCACTTAATTCAGTGGAGAATATTAATTACATTAACCTCATTTGCTCTATATTCCAATTCTAAGTAGGAAGTTCCAATCAGACAGCTTTTTCCTGGGAACTGCTACTTTGTGGAACAGAGTCCTACATGTGTCCTTCCTTGAACACAACAATCTTAACCTCTTCAAATCAATGATCAATCATTATCTGTCCTCCTTATCCTCATAATCTTCTACCTCCTCTAATATTCCTTCCTTCATATAAAACATCTCACTCAGTAACTCTCTACCATGAGTTACTCTTGAGTTTTGTACTGGGTGAATTTTAGTCTAAAAAAAAATGAATAAAAAAATGTGTATGATGATATTTAAAAGCCAATTCATATCTGTAACAATCTACTTTCTATGGTCTATCCAAAATATATGGAGCCATATTGAATAGCTCAGGAACTGTTTGCTTGGTCATGATGTAATTAGTGGAGATTTTGCTGCACATGCAGAAAAAGGTTGCCTTTCATAGGGGTTATTCTGTTAAGTTCTGTGCTTAGATGTTCAGTGTTTCTGCTCCTTCTCTCAAGTTAATCTAATCTTTTCCAAATTTACCTATAGTTCAGCTTTGAAAACTCCAATTCTTATTCTTCTTGTTCTATGCACCATGTCCTTTTGGGATGTAAGTGATCATGGCTCTCCACAATTTCTTGTCATTTGTAGCTCTTATATTTAAAATTGTTTTGCATCCCACAAATCCTTCTTTTTTTTTTTTGTCTTTGCTTTAATTTTATCACATTTTTTTTCACTTTGGTTTTTAATTCCCTTGAAGTCTTTTGAATCAAAGAAAAATTTACACAGTATTTTTCTAAAAAAAAGAAAAAAGGTTAATTTATATTGGAATTTTTTAGATGAGAAATTATCATTATGATCTACCTTTATTTTAGAATAATAATTACATCTTGGGTGTTATCCTCATAACCCTCCAGCCTAAGCATAAAAATCTGTATGGAAACAATCTATGGATTGAATGAAGGATTTGGTTTAAAAATCTAAGAATGTTACCAAGTCAAATGATAGATACCCAAAGAATGCGAAAGATATAACAGCCGAAACATGAGTATGATAACCAAGATTAACAGGCTGGTTCATTTAATAGATAAAATGTCAATACTTACATCGTACTTAAACTTTCAGAGATATTTCCACTTCTGAAAACTTGAAGATGTAGTAATTATTAAGATAGTCTTTCTCAATTGATACTATTGCAATAAAATTCTCAAACATATGGCCTTGTACCAGACTAAGCTAAGCTTTATATAAGGTTCATGCAAAACTTCCCAGTGCCATTTCTTGCTGTTATACTGTTAAGGGAATAAACACATAACACCAGGTGGATACTAGAAGAAAGGTTTATTGTACACAATAAGTACAATATGAAATACTGTACAGTTATACACACAGGTCAATCTAGTAGTGAGTGCCACTAATTGGAAGGTCAGATGTGCTTGCGTTGTCTTTCTCCCTCTCTCTGTCCTCGAGTCTCTCATAGACAGTGGACTTTATAGGTACTTACTACCTATAGTGTAATCATTCATGGGGGTGACTGGTTATTCTATTACGTCACTTGCACAATTTTTAGCATCATCAAAACAATGCTCTCTTTGTTTTAATACTTTTTTATTTACTGATAAGTATAGTTCAAAAATATAAAGCAGTGGGGGAATCACTTGAAAGCAGGTATGAGTATAGAAATGTATAGAGGACAAAATGAAGACAAGGCACTCATTTCAAAAAGGAGACATTATGTAATTAACATTTTAGATTGGCAACTAGATTTCATCATTTTACAGTTGAATTGGCTAGATGTAACCATAAGTTCTTTGCTAACAGATTTTTTTTCTCACACTTCTCACCTGTGGAACTCTCTGCTGGCTTCTTGTTTCCAGCCACTTTGATCTTTAAAAATTTTAATTCATTGTCAATCATTATCTACTGTCTTCTTGATTTCTCTTCAGTTATTGTTCTCAGTCTTCAATAATGTTTTTCTTCTCTTATTTTCTCACAGACAGTAACCCCTTGTGTCTTAGTGGCTTTATTTCCTTACTTGGGGTGAAATGATTAAAAAAGAAAAAAAGAAAGAAATTAACAAAGGTTTTAATGTTTTTTAGTGCTGAGAATGTTAAAGAAATATTATAAGTAAATTTGGTATTTACCCAAATTGTTAATGTTTGTCAAATCAGTAAAGGTGCATTAATTAGACAAATTGCAAAAAATACACCAGCATGGACATAGAGAAGCCATCATCACTCAGCAGATAAAAATTTGCTTTTGCCATCTTGAGCAAAAATAAATCTTTTTGGGGTTAAGATTGTAACTGATAATGAAAAATGGATTGATTATGAGAATGTCAATGAAGAAAATCATAATTAAATCCAGAAAAAAATCCTTTTACATTTCAACATCAATGGAACCAAATGAAGAAAAAGTCATTTTTGGATAAGTTAAAAACTGGTCATGAACAATGGATTTAATTTGAGAATATAAAATGATGTGAGGGTGGTGTAATTGATAATGACTTGGAATGAGAAATTGAAGAACTTAGTTCAAATTCTAGTCAAATTCATTACATAGGTGCAAAATCCCTTGGGAAACGTATGAGTCCACCTATTCTTCTTCCAGCTATGGGTTAAATAGCAGGTTAGACATTGCTTCATAGCCATTGTTAGCAACCAGTCTAGGAGAAAGACAACTTTGAATTCAGAACTCTATGTGGCTCCGACACTCTAACTTCAGGAAGATCTCTATTAGGTTTCATTAAAAACAAATCACTGATCAAGAGTTTTGCAAGGATCTATGTCATGGATTTATGCAACATTTTGTCACTGTAAAATTAAAATATTAGCCATATCTTAATTGCTGTTGTTTTTAGATTGACACTGATCCAGGGTGGTAGCCCTTGTTAGGGTCCTAGCTCTGGGCAAATAGTGACCCCACCCCCAAAAAAAAAAATTGTGTCAAAACTCTGTAAGTATAAAAATAATTTTTCCTAGTAAAATAAATACCAACAACAGATTTTTTTAAAACAAAACATTATACAAGCTCCTAAGAAAATTAAATTTTGAGATTAAACGACCATTAAGGAGTTAATATGCTGCTAAACAAACAATCTTTAACAATTTAGCCTCAATCCAATCTCCTGGAGAAAAATTTTATTTCTGATTATTGGTGTTTATCATGAATTGCTACAACCTGGACAAAACTGTTGCTGTATATGTCTACAGTGAACAATTGCTTTATTTGAATAAAAAATTGCAAATGATAATTCTTTTTCTGCTCAGGGGAATTGACTAGTGATTTTGTTACAAGATAAAAAACATCATAATATTTCAAATACAATGTCACAAACATGAAATTGGAATTCTAACTTTTTTCTCAAATCGCATATCTTCCAAATTTTTTCACCTTATAAAGATTATCATTTGCTTCCCTCCAAAAAAATTACTTGTCTGGTCAGTGTTTCCAAGACTTATTCCTGGAAGAATTCTTTGAATCAAAACTGGAATCATCTTTTCACAACAAAATAAACAATTTAGCTGTAATGTGACATGAGGCTGGCAATATACTTTGTTATCTGAATAACGATTTTGTCAGAAAATGCTGGAACCTTTGCATCAATATATTAAATACTTACAATTACTTTTTGAATTTTGACATATTGACAATTTCCCAAGTTGACTTAATTCATATTGACACACATACACACAAACATACATACATGCATATAATATATATATATATATATATATATATATATATATATATATATATATATATATATATATATATATATATATTTATAAAAAAAAAAAGGAAGAACAGTAAGATATGTAATCCGGTGTTCTTATTGATATTTTTATTTTTACAAAACAATGCTCAATGTAAATTTACAGAGCATAAATATTATAAACTAACTGATTTAAAAATAGGGTTTCATCGCTACACAGGAATTACCATATTTCAAAAACAGAAAACAAAAACTTCAAACTTAGTTATATTAAATTAAAAGCATTAGTTCTATTTCATCTTCAAGCGAATTTTGAAATAACTTATTTTAAAATTTACTGAGTTTTAGAAGCACATATATTCATAATTATAAATATCTAATATAGGTAGAAGTGGCAGAGTACAAAAGTTCTCCATACTGTCCATTGTCTCAATCACTTTTTCAGTCAATTCATTAGCCATTTTCAAGGATGTTAATCTCTTTTCATGTTTTGACTGAGGTGTATTATTTGTGTAATTTTGAATACTAGTAGGAGAGTTTATTCTGAGCCATTGCAGGTTGAGTATGGTTTGAATCTGAGTGAGTGTCTTTTTATATTTTTAAAAAACTTTCAGCATGCCACTGCCATTGTTAAACAAGGTGAGCTTGATGGTGGGAGAGAGATGTTTGATATGCAGGGCTTCTGTTATAATGTGACTTTTTCAGTAATTTGATTTACATACAATTTTAGTGTTTTCAAACGGAAATTTTCTTAAGGGTTCATGTAGATTGTGGGTAGATAGATTTTTTTTTTCACTTTTCTCTGATAAATGACATGAGGAGTCTACACAAGAAAGTGATAATATGCACACATATTTCCCAGACACACTTATAGTGTTAGTTTCAGTGGTGCAATTTCAATTCTAGTTGAGTTCATACCCTTGGCAAAGATATAAATCTGTCTCTTCATCTCCCTCTAATAAAGTGTTAAATTATAAGTTAGACTTGTCTCTTTAGCTTTGGTTGAAAACTAGTCTAGTCACAGGAGAGTTGTTTAGAGACCTTGTAGCACAGTGTGTGCACCAGTTCTCTGTATTTGGTTCTTCTAGAAAGTCTGTTTGATTTTGCACAAGTATTGTATGTGCGGACAGTCTGTCTGTTCAGTTCTAAGAACTGAGTAGTTGAACCTTCCAACTTTGAAGATCATAGGAGAGTTTACACATGCATACACACACACACACACACACATATATATATATATATATATATATATATATATATATTGTTGATATCCCCTGACGAGTGGATGGAGTGATTGTTGGAGGGTCTATCCATGAAACTCTAGAATTGGAATGCTAAAGATAATACCAATTAGCTAAGTGATAAATTTTGTAGTTGGATTCTTTCTCTTTGTGTGAGTGTATATATATATATATATATATATATATATATATATATACACACACATACTAATACTAATACTCATTTGGAAAAAAACTCATATAGATCAACTTGTAGATATGTCTAAACAAATTAGTACTGAGGAAAAAAATTGGAAATAAAAAAAGAAAGAACTAAAAACGTTAGAACAGGGCAAAAACAAATCATCCAGTGCCTTAAAAAAAACAAGCAAATAGTAAAACTAAAACTGAGGATGCTCAATATGCTAAGTAAAGTGGGAATAACTAAAATAAATCCTCAAGAGCCATGAAACCCTACCTAGGTTTCACCTAAACTGATCTTCAGGGTAAGCTGACCATGAAGATCCACACAAAGTAATGAAAATTGTCCAGTTATGTCCATATTGTTGATGTGTTCTTCTTATTTGACTTTAACAACTGATCTATCATCCATAATGGCAAATTCTTCTCTATTTTCACATCAACAGGATGATTGACTGTCCGATTCCTGGAGAGAAGCCATAAGTTGATCCAAATATCTTTTTTTCTTTGACCACTCCCTGTTTTAGTGCTTTCTCTGAATTCAGAATACATAATTTATTTTGGGTGCATTTAGTTCTTCCATTGAAAATATCAAAAATCGAGATATGCTAAGTAGATTAGTTGAGGAAAATTGGTAAGAAAAATATTTAATTTCCCATAAGCAAGAAAGGGAAATCAAACAAAATGTGGAAATAACACAACATTATGAATGAAAAACATGTACATTTTGCTTTTTGATACAAAAATTTTATTCTAACAAAGTTTTTTTTTTATATGATCTTTCTTTTCAGATTCAAGATTTGATTTTTATGAGCCTGAACGTAAGAACTTCTATATTTTCACTTGCGTTTGTTTTTGAAAGAATACAATGGGAATATTCCTAAGTATCTAATGCATTTTTGTGAAAATTTTGCTTCTGTGTTTTGTCAAGAAAAACAAAACATCTAAATATTATAAAACCTTTTTAACTAACACTTTGCACAAAACAGTTCTTTACAAATACTTAACTAGCATATTACCTGTCAAAAATGAAAGGATAATTTATGTATGGGTTCAGCCACTTAAGGCTGCACCTCCCTTATTGTACTTAAAAGCTTTGACTCAGTCACAGTCAGTCCTTGATCCCTAATGCCCCAAAAGACCTGTGCTGAAGGACTAGAACATTTTCTTGCACTAACTGCATGTACACATGTGGGGCTCCTCATTAATTGTTACTTTGTATCAAATATGCTATCATTGTGATGGGTAAATGAATTCTGCCTGAGATCAGAGCATCTGTGCATTCTGTCTATGGTTGGAGCATCTACACAGTCTGTCTGTGATTGGAGTATCTGTGTAGTCTATAATTGAAGTATCAGTGCCCTATGGCATTGATCAGAGTATTTGTGCACCACTCTGTCCATCATTGTAGTATCTGTGCATTCTGACTGGGATCAGCGTATCTGTGCACTCTGTGATCTGCTGTAAAAGATCAGTGTTGTATTCATTCATTCTGTGAAAAGTATTCCATACTCACAACACACAAACACACACACACACACACATATATATATATATATATATATATATATACACACACACACACACACACACAGAGACACGATGGATACATTGTCTTCTAAATTATGAAAAATTGAAAATAACACTGACATCTCATTTTAACAGATATATTTAGCAAAATTACATAAAC
>CAHIKZ030004832.1:775000-835000 GCA_903632075.3 Acanthosepion pharaonis
TCCTGGTGTGGCCAAAGTATGAAGGTGTCATCTACATACCTTAACCATAGAGTTGGCTTTAGAGATATACATTCTAATGCTGTTTCCTCAAAGTATTCATTGTATATATTCGCCATTGCTGGTGATAATGGCAAGCCCATTGCTAAGCCCTCTTCTGTTTATATATGTGTGACCCCATTCTGAAGTGTGTTGTTTGTGTACAGAAAGTCAACATCTCCATCAGATTATCTACTGAAATACTGATCCGTTCTTCTAGGGATGAGTCTGAGGCCAATCTGTCTCTGACTACTGAGAGTGCCTCCTCTGTGGGTACCTTGGTGAACAAACTCACCACATCCAAGCTCACCATCTAGTTGGATAGGATGAGGACATCTTTGATTATTTCCATGAAGTGGACAGACTTTCGGACGTATGAAGGTGATTTTCCAATCAATGGGTCATTATAATTTATAATATATATAAAGTGGGCACTGATGTCAGAACTGAGCAGTGACAGTCTGTTTAATGCTTCAATGCAATCTTCAGGCCATGTGTGATGTGTTTTGGTTCAACTATATACTGGTTAATTATTCATTATATGGTCTAATTGTGTTATCCTAATGGTTATTGGGTAGGTGGTAATGGTTATGTTTATTCTAGAGGCGATTGAGTTGGTATAATTGGGGATCTGAATACAGTTATTTGTAGCTATTTTATTGTGTCATTTAAGTATTATTCATTATTTATTATTGATGACTTAATTACTTTTTATTCTTATTATATTTGTGTTTGTGTGTTCATTAATAGTTAATTTTTTCATGTTATTTTATTTCTCAGGTGTTGGTTGCTTTATTTATTTAATTTAAAATGTTGGCATGTTACATTATCTACATTGTATATAGTGCATATATTTGCATTTTTTATGGTGGTATTTTACAAGGTATTCATTTTTGGTTTTTGAGTAATGTAGTAAAAATTTGTTTTTATGTCTCCATTTTGAGATAAGTTCTGATCAGTTATTTAGTAGTTTGTCTTGACCTGGGAAGGTGCTTATAGATATTTCCTCCTCCAGACAGAGTTTACAGTTTTTGGATTTATTGTTATAGATTGATACATTTTTCCTCATATCCCATGATATTTTTGGTGTAATTTGTTGTTGTTTTTTTCATTTCCCATATATGATTAGAAAGCATTGTACTGTTCACATATTTACTATAAAGGATCTATGGTGTAATGTCTCTGTTTCCCTACAGTTACTCCTCTGTATATCTTCATTATCTCTGGATTCTACATTGGCTTGGTTTATTAAATTGTTTTGGAAGCAATTGCCATTTAAATTACCTTTGTTATTTGCTCTGCAGTTACAGGTAGGTTTGATTTATGCAGGTGGTTTGTTGGTTATTTTTCTGTTGTGCTTTTTTTTTATTATTTGTGCCATGTTCTCTGTGAAACTGTAACTGATTTTTACTTTGTTTCTCTTAAATATCTTGTGGAAAGTGCTTGATGTGGGGAAGTGTTTGTGTATGAATTTAATGAATATTTTTCTAACATTTGTTTTTCTGTTTTTGTTGTACAGTGGGTTGAACCATGTAACGTTTTTTCTTGTTGTCTTTTTTGTGGTGTGTGTGAGTGTTGCCGAAAATCCACTCTCTTTTAGGGCTGTTTTATAATCTTTTTTGGCTTCATTGAAGATGGTTTCATTGGCAAAAAATTGTCAGATAACCTACGGTTAATTTGGTCATGGATCTTGATTATTGATGGTGGTTGGTTGGTTAGAAGATAACCTTCATCATATATATATATATATATATATAATGTTTTCTATTTATTGCTAAATGACTAGATTTATTTTGGCTTCTACCTTCACTTGAATTGAAAAATGCTACAGGTCATGTAACAAACAAATTCCATCAAACCAAACTAATTTATCTTGTGTAAGAAAAAGGGAAAAGGGTAAAAGATTGATTGGTGGCTTCCTGATACAAGAATGTCAGACTTTTGACACAACAGACTAATGGGAGTCAATGAGCTGAAGGGAATGATAAATTAAAGTTCTGTTGGGGCCGGGGGTGAAGTTCCATGACAATCAGGGAGATGCAAACATGGAAAAACTACAGTGGCCAATCATCATCCAACAAAAGAATTCCAGTCCTTTAACCGATTTATTCACATTCTTTATCCTCCAAGTCAATTTTTTTTTAAAATTGTAAACATGCAACATAAAATTTTAAAGTTTCATCTATAATATTAAATAGGTGATGTTCAGTACAACACACAAACTTTGATAAAATAAACCTAAAAATTAAAGTTTCCTGGGTAAGATGATAAACTACATCCAGCAGCAAGGCCTCTGATCAGGAGGTTTTGATGAGCGTGGAACTACATCTTAATTGCTGATGTTCCCAGCTCCACTCTGACCTAGGATAGTGGCACCTGTCAGGGTCTCAGCTATGGGCAAATAGTTACGCCCCACACTCAAACTGGGGTCAAAACATTATGAATGTGTATAAATAGGTTTTAATGACCAGAAATACATTTTTGTAAAAAATTATTACCAGCTATACATTTTTGAAGAAAAATATTACCAGTAATACATTTTTGAAAAAAATTTTTACCAGCAATAAAAATCTATGAAAATATAAAAATAGATTTTAATGACCAGAAATACATTTTTGTAAAAAATATTACCAGCAATGAATTTTTGAAGAAAAAAATATTACCAGCAATACATTTTTGAAGAAAAATATTACCAGCAATATATATTTGGAAAAAAAAATTTACCAACAATAAAAATGTTGTTGGCATTAAATAACCCATTAAGGCTGATATGCCATTAAACAAACCAAACCTAAAATTAAAATTTTATGTCATTATCATCATACATGAAAGCCAAAGAATACATCAACCAGAACATTATGTTAAAATGTTAATGATAATATTTGCCATTTTCTTATAAGGAAACATTCAAAATTCATTGAATGAATAGCCAGTGATACTTTCAGTTGAAATTTATAAAATCTAAAAATTCATGAAAATAGGTTTCTCATGTCCACTGTTATCACTCTTTTCCAGTATTGTGTGGCCGGCGGGGGGGGGCGTTTTCTGTTTTGTTTGAAATAGTGTGGAACATTAACATCTTGATTATGTTATTATTTTCTCTTTGATTTACATGTGCTATCCATTTTAGTTGTTTCTACTGTTGAAAGTCTTCAAGTAATGTAGTTTCTGTAATCTGGTACAGTTCTTTGTTTTTATTCTGTAGCACTAGTCTGTGAGGTTTGAAGAAGGATGGTCTTTGCTAAGATCTAAAAGCTTTATTCACTCAAAGCCATTTTGAAGCATTGATCTTAGAAAGTGGTTGTATTGATTTTAGATATTTCTGAACAGGTTTGGTGCCATGCATGATATCCATATAATCAAATCCATATAACCATAAATTCATATAACTAAATCCATGTAACCATAGATCCATATAGTTATAAATCCATGACTCAAGTTTTAAGGTTAATGTTTTGGTTTTGTGGTGTTGGGGAAAACTACGTCTCACACAGCTTATTCAATGTATATGACTGGCCAAGACTAATTTCCTTGTCTTTCTTGGTTTTTTTACATTATTGTTTACCAAATACAAAACCCAAGAGCCACTCAAGGTGGAGGGTAAGGGAATAGACTTGTTTTATGGGCATGGGAACTGTGGCAATTAAAATAAGTATATCCCATCTCCCTTCTAGCTTGCAACCATCCACTATGATAAAATAAACATTAAGAGTGCTGAAGCTGATTTAGTCAAATAAAGCTTCATAATCTTCCACTTAAAATTGTTGCTATATTACAATATGTAAGCTTGATAGCAGTCATCCCTAGACTTGATGATTGTACTGGTCAGAGAAGCATCCTGCTGGGAGTTTATTTTAGATAATAGTGAAGCTTGGGAAGAATCTGTCTAAATGGAAATTCCTTCTTGCCAAAAAAAATTTTTTTTTGGTAGGCTAGGTCTCATCTGTAAAGGTCTGAACTGGTGGAACTGTCAAGTCAGTAGCCATGGTCAAGTTCAAAATAAGAACTGTCCAACAAACAGAACTGACAAAGTTTGCAATAAGTAATAATAAGAAAAAGAAAAACAACAGAGAAATAATAATATAAAGTGTGGGGAAAATAGAAATGGCTTACCTCCCAAACACCCTCGCGTCTGCCTGGCCTGTGGGTTGAGAAAAGAAAGAAAGGGTCCAAGATGGCGTCCGTGACTTTTTAATATTCATGGTCTTGTGCAGTCACGCAAAGTCGCATTACACGCATGCTAATGAGGTGTGTCTGGGCTCCATAAAAGCAGGTCGCTTGGAGAAATTGGCAGAACGGCATTACACCTGTGTTTGGTGTACATTGCTTTGCATTGCAGCGGGTCAGACATTTTCAGATGGAAAGAGTTGTGTCCCTTACACTGTTGAATTCGACTCATTTGCTACATAAAGCAAGCAAATAATATATGCAAGACAAATCAAAAGTAATAAAGCAACAAGTTCACAAACTAATAATTGGGGTTGACACGCAAAAGCAAGTTTGAACAAGCAAACTTAGCATTCTGACTTCAAGGCAAGACAGATCTGAACTGAAACTAAGAACCGGCCTATTTTATTGGCGAGCAAAAAATTTGTGTGCTTCTGCCTACAAATTGGGGAGGGGCAAATGTTTTGCAATCATTACCCATTAAGATTGGAATCAATAGGAACTAAAAGATGTAGTATGTCAGAACATTTCCCATGGAAGTATTGAGAGGCTTGCAAAATTGCATCTGTGAGAAAATGGTTGTAGTGTGGAAAATAATCATCTTTCTTGACCATGCACCCTGCATCTTTCCTTGGGTGTCTATTGTGTTTTGGAATAATATTCAATCTTACTCCATGGAAGAATATAGTAATGTTTGGCTCACCAATCCCTGTTGCAGATGCCTGCTCAGGTAAATTTGTATTTCTTCAACACCCACAGAGACCAACTATGGTTTATATTGCAGTAAGGCTGTGCAGACATTAATTACAATTTCTGGGGAAAAGTGTATTGTCTGGCATGATCAGCAGTTTAAACAAGGCCAGTGCAATTAAATCCTCAGTCACAATGTCTTGTTACTTTGTGATAGCACAACTGTGAACAGCTTTCTAAAAAGTTCCACCTTCCCAATTTCACTCACAAGTCATGGATCAACACATGCTATGGTTGTCAGATATTTTCCAAAGGAGCCACCCACTGGGATCACCTCCCCAGCATCAAGATGTCACCTTTCTGACAAGTCAACTATGGCAAGATAACAAACCAAAGTCTAATGGTCAAAAAACAAATAGTCTAATCATTGTCAACAACTGTAACTAAGGTCTGCTCAACATAGTTTCAGTAGAAACCAGAGGTGGATTATTTCTATTGAACGGGCATCTGTATTAGGGTTTGATTTGAATCATTAACATATGGGGGTGCTTAGAAGCAAATAATAGCTAGTCATTTTTATATCAATTTCTTAAAAAATGTTCCTGACAAGATTTATTTGATCTGGGAATGTTGATTCAATCAGAATTGATGCATGCAAGCATTTCAGAAAATTGTTCTGATAACAAAATCATTAGCATAAATAAAAACAAATATAGCATAAAAGTGAACATAGGTACATATACACAGATATATTCCATTAATGAACATAGATACATAGATATATTTCATTAATGAACATAGGTACATAGATATATTTCATTAATGAACATAGGTACATATATAGAGATATATTTCATTAATGAACATAGGTACATATACATAGATATATTTCATTAATGAACAAAGGTGCATATACATAGATATATTTCATTAATGAACATAGGTACATATATGGAGATATATTTCATTAATGAACATAGGTACATATATAGAGATATATTTCATTAATGAACATAGGTACATATATAGAGATATATTTCATTAATGAACATAGGTACATATATAGAGATATATTTCATTGATGAACATAGGTACATATACATAGATATATTTCATTAATGAACAAAGGTACATAGACAAAGATATATTTCATTAATGAACATAGGTACATAGATATATTTCATTAATGAACATAGATACATAGATATATTTCATTAATGAACATAGGTACATATATAGAGAGATATATATATATATGAATGTGACAGTTTGAACATTTGAACATTTGTGAATATTTAAGAACAACACCCTCGTCAATTAAACAGTAGAATAAAATGTTGTTAAATATACTTTTTTGCCGTTATTTACACTATTTACATTCAGACTATTGTATTCATCTTTGTTATTGTTATCACAATGTTTCGGCCATTGTGCTCTCAGGACTTCCTCAGGGTATATAAATCTGGATAACCTCCAGAAAATTCCAAACTGAAACTCTTACTCTTTGGAGGTAGATTGTTCTCATTCCACTATCCCTGTCTAAGTAGATTCTTTCTAGTTATTATTTTTTATGCTGCTCAGTTATTGCTTTCCCCTGTTACCACTGAGTTCAAGTGCACACAGCCCAACCCAGGGATTGAATTCACAATTACTATGTCACCAAATTCATGACACAATGCTTTAATCCACTAGGCTGTTTCCCTTGTAGAGAACCTGGAGTCTTAAACCTCACTTGCCTGCCTGTTGATGAGTGCTGCTACTGCTGCTTGCCATGCTTAAATGCATTCAATGAAACTTGTTTCTATTTTGTTACAGCTGCTACTGCTACTGTTGAAAACCTTGCTGTTATTTGTATTTATTTCTTTATTAGTGGCTTCCATAGACTATTTACTTCAATGTTAGATCTACTAAGGCGGTCTTCATACCTTGGGCTGGGCATTGTGAGCAATAACTGACTAGTAGTAAAAATAAGAACTAGGTGAGATGCCCATGTATATGGGCATTGGAATACAAACAATATCTGCCCGTATATTAAATAAAGGGTTCAGTATAGAATTCCCTGTAGGTTACCTGGATCAATATACACCAGATGAAGGATAGAGGTCACAATGGTGGTAACAACAAAGATGAGGACAATAGTCCAAATGCAAATAGTGTAAATAATGATAACTTCTTATCTCAGATCTTTAGACAAAATTTTTTTCTGTACCATCTAGAACAACAGTATATTAACCAATTACTATCAAATGTAAAATCTCATATTAATTATAAAAATTAAAATAAATTATTAATTAATTATAAAAATTAAAATAAATATCTAGTATTACTGTAATCCTGTGTGTATAAGACTTAGTTTTTTTTCATCCAAAATCGTGTCCCAAAATATCCTACAACTTAGACGTTCAGGCATTACTTGCCCTGGGTGAGGAGGGTTAAGATTAATCCCTGTCATCAATGCTAATCCATAAAAGGAAAAATATAAAAGAAAACTGAGTAGATTTTGTCCCTAATTCCATGTGTGGCGAATTTCTAAGCATAGCTTGGATGTGTCATGAGGCCAAAAGTATGGAGCATCAAGTGAGAATCAAACTCACGACACAGTCATGATTGTTATAGCAAGACAAGCTTACTAACCATTAGACCACATGCCCCCTGCTGATAATATGTGGTGATTTTCTAAGCATGGCACAAGGACAAAAGAATAGAGCACCCTGTGAGGATCAGACATGCTACTCAGTCATAATTCTTCTTACAAGACAAGCTTGCTTAACCATTAGACCACATCAAGATGTTCAAATGTTTTTTTTTAAGTGTAGCTTAGATGTTTGAAAGTGTAGGATCACACTTACTACTAAGTCATAACTAATCTACCAAGACAAGCTTACTAACCATTACACCACACCAAATCGCATCCTAGATCCATGAATGTGTAATCTATTAGTAGGCAAAGTTTAATAAATAAAATAAAGTAAAAATATTTCTTAAATCTCTTAAAAATCTACTAATTATATCATTAACACCACAGTCTTAAGTAATGGTCAGTCAACTGAAAGCAGATACGTTGATAGGTGAAACAAAAGATCAAAGGCCCCATATAAAAACAATGGACAATCCTATATGCACTCACCACACATCTCGATCATTTACCACTGTTAATATAAACCAAAACAGATGAAGGCTTCAATATCAATCTTCTTTATCTTTTCATCAAAAAGTCGGACAGGCAGGTAGGTCCCCCCTGTTAAACAACAAATAACTAATCAGCACAACTGCCTGGTACAAAGACCAGCTCTCTCTCTCTCTCTCTCTCTCCAAAATACTGCAAACTACAAACTCTGTCTTACAAGAAGGATACAAGTTTGCATTTAGGTCTATATTTCTGAGATGTGATATTGTAACTATTTACATTATTTACATTTGTTGGACTGTTGTCCTCAACTTTGTTGCCACATTCATGATATTTTGGCTGCTGTATGCTCCAACCTTCTTCAGGTGATATACGCTGGAATTTTGAACTGAACCCTTTTAGTTCACAGGGGTCGATTGTTTCAGTTCCACATGCCGTGACTTTTTTGGATATCTTATGAGTTAATTCCCGTTAGTAAATCAATAATCTAAGTTTTTGTTTCCCTGCTGTGGCTAAGTATTGAACTCACAACTCAAGAACACATGGCCCATTGGATAAAAGCATTGGTTGAGTAATCCAAAAAGTGACTTGAGCCAAAGAATTCTAAGTTCAAAACCTGGCCACAGCAAATAGAACAAAATCTTGGATATTTGAGTTACTAAAGGGAATTAATGTGAATTGGCATGGCATGTGGAATTAGTATAATCTACTCCTGTGGACTAAATAAAAGGGTTTGGTATGAAATTTCAGTGTATATCACCTGAAGAAGGTCAGAGTGTACAACAGTTGAAACATTGTGAATCTGTCAATAAAAATGAGAACAGTCCAAACAATGTAAATAATATAAAAAGTTTTCATTTTTATTCAAGAAAATAAACCTACCAAAACAATGTTTGATTGAATATAAAAACCAATATTCTGCAGCAACTTTAACATATCCATGAGACTTACCTTTTAAACTTGGCCTTATGTCATATTCTGTTTGAGTGGAATGGCTGCATTTATTTGATACCACAGTTTTAATCAATTTTCAGGTTTTGAGTGGACACATAAACACAACTTTA
Organism: Acanthosepion pharaonis; assembly: GCA_903632075.3. Taxonomy (NCBI): domain Eukaryota; kingdom Metazoa; phylum Mollusca; class Cephalopoda; order Sepiida; family Sepiidae; genus Acanthosepion; species Acanthosepion pharaonis. The sequence goes on from CAHIKZ030004832.1 coordinate 784,085, forward strand.
TATATTAGATTTGCCTCCATATTAGATTAATCAGATAGACAATTTACAGATGAAATCAATATATTTTATATCATTTTCTTGCCATCTTTGTTTTTTTCTCTATCAGAAATCATTTATTAGTCTTCTTCAAATTCACTTGCAGCAACCAGTCATATCACGTGAATGTTACCTATCTTTAATAATTGACAAAAATCTGATTCAATATCTCTCATCAGCAATACAAATAATTAATATAGTCTGTGTGTTTCCAGTTCAAATTCTGATTTTAGCAGCAGCAGTCAGGCTAACTAAGTTTGACTACAAGAAGGTTAGTCACTGTCCAATTAGTCTTCTTCTCCACCCAACAGTAATGCTTAAAGTTACAAGAGAAAAGTAGTAAGTTGAAAGAAAATCGACAAGACATTTTGATACAATACAATTATGCACAAAGATAAAGACTTTTGAATGACCTCAAGAGTCGTGAAATATTTGAAGATGAAATGTTCAAACGCATTATTTTCTGTGGACAAAATGGAAAAGATTCTATATAATGCAATCCATCCTTCAAAAGGACATCATCAGACTAAAATAATGTACTTAATGGACTTATATGTTAAAATATCAACTAAAAAAATATATAATAATTATACATAAATAGGAAATGCTGAATATGTAGAAAAAGGCAAACTTAAGTTTTTTTTAAGTTTCATTGAATGCATTTAAGCATGGCAAGCAGCAGTAGCAGCACTCATCAACAGGTAGGCAAGTGAGGTTTAAGACTCCAGGTTCTCTACAGGAGAAACAGCCTAGTGGATTAAAGCATTGTGTCATGAATTTGGTGATATGGTAATTGTGAATTCAATCCCTGGGTTGGGCTGTGTGCACTTGAACTCAGTGGAAACAGGGGAAAGCAATAACTGAGCAGCATAAAAAATAATAACTAGAAAGAATCTCCTTAGTCAGGGATAGTGGAATGAGAACAATCTACGTCCAAAGAGTAAGAGTTTCAGTTTGGAATTTTCTGTAGGTTATCCAGATCAATAGAAATTTCTTTTTAAATTAAATTTTAAATTTTTCTTAAATTTTTTAAAATTCAATCTATCTAAAAATACAGTTTAACTATATAGATATGGATATGATAAAAAGATGTATACACACATATACTTGTACATACATGTATATTTTTCTCAGGCATTATAAAAACAGTGCTCAATTTTGTATAACAGCTATTAAGTATATATTAGTGAATATACATGTTATCCCGCATTGATAGGTGGAGTATTCCGCACCAGAAGATTGTGTATCTGCATGAAACACCTTGTCATGCTATTTATGTAGGATATTATGTATATTCATTAATATATATATATATATATATATATATATATACACAAGGTGTATCAAAAATACTTTTACAAATTTTGTGGGTGGGTTCTTCACACAAAAATAAGAACAAAATTCCATATAAACATACGTTCCCAAATCTTTCATTTCTGAGTTATTAAGTTTAAAGATTACGGTAGACACTGTTAAATGTACAATCCAAGATACAATACAAAAATACTTTTACAAACTTTGGGTTAGGTTACTGAAACCAAAACAAGATAAAATATCCATTTAAATATATGTCCAAAAGGCCATTGTTGTACAAATGTCCTTCTGCACATGCATATACCCATCGAATCATTGACTGGTGGACCCTTTCAAATACTGTGATGAAATGTTTCACAGGCTCTCATGACACATTGATGAAGCATTTCTGCATTATTAATGTCTGCTGCATAAACTGATTGTTTTCCGTGGATCCACAGATAAAAATCCAGAGAATTGAGGCCAGGGGAATGTGCAGGTCATGGTACCAGTCCTCCCCTACCCTATCCATTTTTCATGGTAGATGTCAGCCAGTGCATTGCAAACAATGTGACTAAAATGTGCTGTAGACCCATCATGTATGAACCACATGCATCCCTTGTATTAGCAGGAGTACATCGTCTAGTAGATATAGAAGTGTGTTCATAATAAAGTCCCTGTAGACAACAACTGTAAGATGTGTTAGGAGAAGATAGGGACCTGCCAGACAGTCACCTAAAATTCCAGCCCACACATTAATCGTAAAATGATGCTGGCGTCTAACCTGTATTGTATTATAGGGATTCTGATCAGCCCACAAATTTTTTTTGTGTAAATTTGTTATTCTATCTCTTCCAAATGTTACCTCATCCGTAAACAAAACTGAAGTAGCAAGCAACAAATCAGCAGTTTGTGCAATAAACCATCAGCAACGGTAAGTGATAAGAGGGTGAAAAACCCTGCACATGATGCAGATACAGGAGCTGCCCTTGAAGTACTCTCCATCATACTCATGCTACTTGACATGTGCTGATACCTGGATCATCTCTGACAGCCCACAGAATACATTCTTTGTGGTCAGGTATATGAGTGGATCTTAGTCTTCCTCGATCAAGAGTTTGTGATACCACAGATCCTGTCTCAGCCTCATGCAGCTTCATGTCCATTAGCATTCATACAGCTGTATGTAAAAATCATATATTCCTGCTCACAATATGAATATCCTGCCATTAAATTGAATGCTTCTCAGTTAACTCACTACGACACACGTTAAACGTTGAATACAGACTAACCACAAATGTACATAAATGACAAATGTAACCCAGTCTACATGGCAACACAGCACAATCTAATATAAACATTCTTTAAACTTAATAACTGAAAAAAGAAATATTTCTAGACATGTGATTATATGAACTTTTGACCTTGCTTTGGTATGAGAAACCTGTACCTAAAGGTTGTAAATATATATATATATATATATATATATATATATATATATATAGTAAAGGTAACAAATCCATTGGTATATAATCCAAGTGGATCCTAGTAACATAAAATATTAAACTCAGTGTATTTATTATTACAAAGCAAATAATTAATAAACAAAAAAAAATCCCAAAATCACCTCATATTTTGGCAGATGAAAATATTGGCTGTCTGTCTTATCAAACCTGGTGTGGACTGAGTCCAAATCGGAAAAAAAAATTTAACTAAAAGCTAAAAAAAAACTCCTGTTGAAAAACTAAAACAGAATAAAATATAAATATATATATATATAAATATATATATATATATATACCTATTTACATGTATGTATGCACTTATCTACATGTATCTATGCATGTATGTACCTATTTACATACATGCACGTATGTATACACATATTTACATACATGCACGTATGTATGCATGTATTTACACATGTGTATGTATTTATTGCTAAGACCCTTGTTTATAATCACTACATCACAATGGCGTCCACAGGATTTCAATAAATTTTGACATTTGTCAACTGTAATTTTAGCCTTTATGAAAGACTTTTGAACAAAAATGTCATGGCTAGGAATCCATCAAATGTTGAAGATCTATGAAAAAAATTACAAGAGGAATGAGCTAAAATTAAATATAAATAACCAAAAGACAAAATGTATTAAGAGCTATATCAAGAGCTAAGGACAGGAAATTGTGGAGAGCCATGATCATCTACACCCTTAGGCGATATGGCTCGTCAAGAAAAAGAAATCTGAAAATGTTAATAAAAAAATTGATAGGTAGAAATTCTCATATTTTTCAAGCAAACATGTTTGATAGATTTATTGCTGCTGAAATTGCTGAAATACACCTTATTTTTATGTATGTGTGTGTATATATATATATATAAAATTAATATAAGTAAAAGGTTTATACCTTAGCTGATTGATGTTACCTTTAACATCCTGACTCCAAACTTTTATAGATGGACCTGTCCATCCACTTGTCAGAGGGCTCTCAGCTATTGAATGTTTATACTTCTCAAATTTTCACTCTCTCTCTCTCTCTCTCTCTCTCTCTATATATATATATATATATATATATATATATATATATATAGTGAAAATATCGTTTTCAGGTATGCTATATTTCTGATGGAAAGTGCTTGATGTCAAAGATAGATCGTATGTAAATATAAAAATAGACATTGCAGTCAACCCCCAGCTGCAACGGTCTATTTCATACTTAAACATCATCATCAGACCATATATATATATATATATATATATAACACAATGCATTTAGCTTGAAACAGAGTGCTGTTGGATTAAAAATAAATCAATTAGTTCTTTATAAATTGTTTTGCTTATATTCTGCATACAAAACCAAACAGATATGGACTTTTGAAAAATATGTGAATATGAAACGTACTTTGCTTAAGAGGAAAAATAAAGCTTTGCTTTACTGTGACACTCTTTCCAGCCAAGAAGTAAAACAAACTGGATCAAATGGTGTCTTTGCCTACAAAAGCATAATGCAGGTTCGGATAACAACTTGAAAGCATGTTTTCTTTAAGATTTCTCAATTGTCTAATACACATAGTTTCCAATAAAAAATGTAAATGGGTCATCTATTTAAAATATGACTATCCACTATAATTTGAAGTAATAAAAATGTTGCATATAAATCTATTAATTCTTTATATATATATATATATATATATACACCCAAGTATATAATTGGTGTATACAGAATGAATTCCAATAACCAACAATTACTATTCTTAAAAGAGTGCTCAATACAAAGTAAAGCAGATATAATTATTTAAAAAAAAAAAAATTATAACATAAATATGTTATAAAATCACTACAAAAATAGCCATTTAGTTTCAACACCCTCGGTGTCTTATCAAACCGAGGGTGTTGAAACAAAATGGCTGTTTATGTAGTGATTTTATAACATATTTATGTTATAATTTTTTTTTTTAAATAATTATATATATATATATATATATATATATATCCTATTTCTCTCATTAATTTCTTTACAATTTTGAGGAATTGTGTTGAAGAGTGGAAAGAATTAATATTTCCATATGTTTTCAATTAACAGACTTTGTTTATGAACTGTCTTTTAAGTGTCTCCTGATATGTAGATATTTTTTTTTTTGTCTGGTAATATGCAGAGTGTGTTCAACAGGGCCAGTGTATACTACTCGATCTTCAAAACTAATTGGGGTCTCTGTGCATTGCTTTGTGACTCTCACTAAACTTAACAACATTTGCCTTTTTCTACCTACATCTATATACATTACAAATTGAATTAACAAAAGTGACTATAAAGGGGGGGGAGTAAAAATTTTGGCAGATTTTGATGTCATTCTGGGATATTTTTTTCTGTACAAATCTGTAAATTTGTTTTGCTCAATACTAAATTTTGAAAAAACAATATATAAAATTCAATATTTTTTACATCCATAATGTTGAATATGTTAAAATTCTTGAACTTTTTAACAACAAAAAAGAAGTTGATGATAAAAATTGCCACAAAACATTATTGATTTATTTTAGATGGAATGATCTATCATGACATGTCTTGAATTTGAATTTAGATACATTGCGTTCATTTTCCATTTTTCTCATTGAATTGTTCACCTATATTGCATATGATTCATTATTGTACATAATTAGATTACAATAAAATTTGTGTTTTATATGTATACTACCTTATGAAGATTGAGATGTCAGACAGTGGGGGTGCCTTGTATCAGATTTGGGGTTGGGGGCTGTATCATAGATTTGGTAGGAACAAGACTCTTGACCAACCCTGGTATTGAAAATACATTTACTTTGTATGTACTGTTGCTATGTTCTGATGAATTGCTTTTATTGCCACCTTTTTATCTAAAAGAAGATTCAGACAGAGTTTTTTTTCAAATGGACTGACATTTTTTCATTGATTTAAAAAAAAAAAAATGCAAGCTAAATTCTGCTTATTGACTAAACATTTTTTCTTTTTTGTTTGAGTTTATTTTTAGGTCCAAACATTACAGAATTTCTGTGATCTGATATTTGTTTATTTAAAGGTAAAAAGAGCATTTCTTTTAATATGCAATTCAGAGGTGACTGTGTTCACTTCTGATGATGAGAGTATGATCACATAACAGTTGTAATAACTTAGCAATGAAATACAATAAACTAAATCAGTCCACAGAAAATATATTGACTCTTGAAAAACTGCATTATCAAGGGAGATAACTTTTGCTCAATAAATGGTTTTTATCATTTAAAGATGTAATCTCTTTTTTTCTTTTTTTTTTTTTTTTTTTTTTCCTTTTTCTTTTATCAGTACCATCGAAAATCCTTAGCATTATGGGAAATACAATTTTGGCAGTGGAAGACAGACTGGAATTGACATGTAAAACAACTGGATTACCTCCTCCTCACATTTATTGGTTGCATAATGGTCGACGAATATGGCCAACTCGTGATGGACGAATTTTTTTTCCATCTCCTGAAAAGTTTGTTGCAAATTTCATTACAAGACATGATACTGGTGAGTTATCCCCGATATTTAATTCCTTCTTCTTAATTCTACTTAATTCCTGTTCTTTTTATTGTTCTCTCCCTTTAATAATGTTTTCTTTTTCTCTTGTACTTTCGCACTCAGTAGCCAGTTGTGTCTTCATGGCTTTATTGCCTTGCTTGGGGTGAAATGATAAAAAAAATACAAATATTAATAAAAAAAAAAAACAATTTGATTTAAATGTTTGCCAGCATTTGTTTTTATTTATTTGTTTCACAAAGTCCAACAATTATTTTAAGACATTTTTATGTTTATACATTCTTTTTATAGATACAAATATTTAAGTAAATGCTCTGTTTAAAACAGTATTAAACAACATTTACAGGCCTGAATGTCCAAGAAATTTTCATAGAAAATATTCGTCCTCTGACAGGAATTGAACATGTATCCTATACGGAATCGTCATATAGCCTGATGTGCCTTTACCGTTTTGACCACAGAGGATCGTTCGGTTAGCAAGATTGATTTTACTGTCTTTAAACTTTAACCTTCCATGAATTTCTCACATACATTCATATCTGCTCATGGCATATCCAAATGTAAACAAATGACATCACACATTATGAAATGGACAAAGTCCAACAATTATTTTAAGATATTTTTATGTTTATATGTTCTTTTTATAGATACAAATATTTAAGTAAATGCTCTGTTTATGATAAACAGTATTAAACAATATTTACCGGCCTGAATGTCCAAAACGGTTGAGGCATGTCAGGCTGTATGACAATTCCATATAGGCTACAGGTTTGATTCCTGTCAGAGGATGAATATTTTCTACGAAAATTTCTCGGACATTCTGGGAGTGGAAAAGGATACCATTGACTTATAAACTGTTGCATTTGCCGGAGGAAATTTAGCCTCAGCCTGGGTTCCTTGAACCAGGCTAAAAAAGCAACTGCTCTTTTTGGCTGTTGTAAACAAACTGAATGACTGGTCTCTCTCATCAATGCATGAAGTGATGTCACTAAGCATCCATTACATGACCCATGTGACTTATCTCCACCAAAGGGAGATAATCGTCTTCTGTATTCCTACATAGGTACATATTCTTTAAATCCAATGTGTTTTAGATTGTGTTGACTAGAACTTCAATAAGCATTGTTTAAATTCAATATATTTTTAAGTTAATGGGATCATGGGACCTAAGTACTCGTATTATTTTCAGTGTGTTTTTATATATAAAGTAAGTATTTTCCAGGATGGTACAAAAAATCATTATGTCACAAACAACTCTAATTTTTTACCAAAATTAAAATTTTTTATTATTAACTGTTACAATCTTTGAATGTTTAAATCCATTGGATATGTTTGGATCAAAAGGTTTAAAAAATATATGTTGACTGATGCTGTAATCATCTATGGAAAAGTTCAAAGTTAGAAGATCAATTTATTTGAAAAAAGAAGGAAATTTTTTTAGGTATAATTTCATCATCAGTTTAGTTTTCTAAAATTTAAAAACCTCTTTTATCTGCTTAACTTTTTTTCTTTTATCAGTGACAATTAAGTTTTCAACAAAAGTTCACTCATAAAATATGGACATTTACGATGAGAACATGAAAAATGTCCAAATAAATGATTTACTTTGTATAAAAAATAATAAAAAGTTTATGACCTTCTCAGTCTTTTCAACATGCACAAAGGAAAAATCTATAACTTGTTAGTGTATAAAATTTACAGACAAAATTTTAAAATATTTCTGAAAAGTACATAAGTTTTTAATGTAACTCAGATGCTTGTTCAAAAATATTTATTTATTTTTGTATAATAATGATTTCATTGAACCTTCATTATACACTATTCTTTAAATTCAGTGTATTTTTTTAAATACCAAGTTTTCTTTTTTTAACGATGCTACAGAAATATTTCAACATTATTATTATGTAACAAGCATTTTGGATGATTTATTGAAATTAACAATGATTTCATAAGGTTCAGTAAAGGTTAAATCATCGTATGGCTGGAGAGGATGATGATTCCACTATGAAATGAATCTGATAGTCGTTTGGTACTACTCTCATTTTCTCCTCTACTAGACAAACCTAAGCTTAGTAAATAACTAAGTTAAACCAGTCAACTAGTGTACTTTTCTATCTTACTGTCTAAATTTCTGGTATGAGGAGTTATCATTATTTATACTGTGCGGATCTATTACACACAAACATACATACATACAAAAATACAAATCACATTTACAACACCAACATTCATTGGTTAATAAATCACAAATACATTTTCTACAGGCAATTTACAAATCGCAGTAATGCAACAATTTTGTAATCACTCTACTTTAAAGTAGTCAGTTTTGTGCACTTTTGTGAGAATCAGATCACAGAAGCTTTCTTAAGTCTCCCCAAAGCTTGCTCGCTGATTGGTCAATGCCAACCAATCAGATCGTTGTGACGTGAAGAATAATTCTTCCTGCACAATGATTTGGAGCCTATACTCACTTATTTACGCCAAGATTTTCTAATTCCAACTAGTGAGATTCCAACTGCCAAATGAATCCATGACAGTTGAAACTATATACCAACTTTCTCACTCACACACATGCTTGAACATACCTTGTACACACTCACATAAACTCTTCTTGCACAACAATATCTTTCGAGAACAATCATTACAAGAGACTCTCATGAACATTCTTCCAGTGATCTTTGGAACACTAAAATAACAGATAAAGAGAGACAACTCTTGGTTAATTCAACCTTTTCTTACTTAAATGCATGTTTTCCTTCACATCATTGTTTGCTATTGTACATCTCGTTAAATACATATTTTATGTGTAACAATGTCTTTTGGTTATCCTTTTTTTGCGTGAGCCTTGTTTCCTAATCTAAAGTTAAATTAATGTGGTGAAGTCCGCCACAATACCATTTACATGCAGACTGTTGTTCATATCATTCTTGTTATCACAACATTTCAGACCAATTTGATAATATCTGTTTGAATTTCTGGGATCAGGAGTTATTATTTACACTGTTTACATGCTGACTATTGTCCTCATCTTTGTTGTTCCCACAGTGTTTCAGCAATTCAATAATTTCTGTCTGAATTTCTGAGATGAGATATCATTATTTACATGCTGGCTATTGTCCACATCTTTCGTTGTTGTTATAATAATGTTTTGCTTTGTATCTTTTATGATGACTATAAACTGTTCCAAAGGAAACCAGGTAGTACTCTCTTGCTTTATTATGCAGTCAAAAAACATAAATTTGATAGACTCTTTTTTTTTCCATTTGTTAAGACTGGGAAATGTTGGTTATACAGTATTTAGAAGTATCTACATATAGAAAAGTTTTTTTTTTATTCTGTCCTTTGTATGTTCCCTTATATAATACATATATTTTATTCTGCAGTCATCTTGAAACCATTTTGAAACAATGTGTATTAGTAAACATAACCTGTTGCTCTGCCCAAGCCATAATGAAACAAAGCCCTTGAGAAAAATGTGTTATATGTGAAGAAATAGTCTTCAGTTAATTTGATTTGCATTAGATGAAAATGTTCCAAACTAAACTTAGTAAATATATAGATATAAAACTTTTTAGTCTTCTTGTTGTCTAAAATAATTGTATATTTCCTATGAGCACAAGTGGTTTGTGTTCAAACTCTACTAAAGGCCAGGATTTAAATTACTCATTTTAAGACAAGTCCATCCTTGGAAGGAAAGTGAACTCAGTTAACAATGTGGAAAAAGGAATTGAAAAGCCAAATTGAAATTTTGATTTAAACAGTTTGTTTTAAATTCATACTATGTTTTTGAAAAAGTTATGAATCTATCTGTTCTTTCTCCAGCTCTGGTTTAAATAGTAGGGTAAACTGATCTCTCTAGCCTTGGTAGCCAGTCTGAAGAACAGTTCTGAATTTAAAACTACACAGAAAGCAACAAAAAGATTTGTCACTGTTTTAACCCAAGTAGAGTCATGTACTGCACAGTTTATAGATATTAAAAAAATGGAGTATGTAGGGAGCTATGGTAACCATAACCTATTTCCTGAAGGGACATAACAATTCAAGAGGAAAAATCACTTCTTATTTTGAATTTTTGTACAAAGCATACTTCCTTCTACCATTTCTTCTAGTTAACTTTGCCCTGAGGTTAGTAAATATGAGAAGACAATTGATCAGCTTGGTATATAAATACTTGCATATTCCCTATTCATGCAATTAGGGACCCAGGCAAAACCCTTGAATTTTAAATCCTGATTTTTAAAGTAAAGAGGTAGGCTTCCACCCATAAAGGAAATTGGTACACACCAATGCTTCTTTTTACTGCCCTATATTTCACATTGTACCATACTAAACTAGTACCAGTAAACATGAAAAACTATACTAAAGTGTGATTAGTATCTGAGAGAATTACAATTTCCATTTGGTACTGTTCATGTTTTAGAAGCCATTTAAGAAGCCAAAATTTTAAATACTGATACAGTCTTGGTCATGCATACTGTCAGTATGCAAACCTTTATAATAAAAAGAAATTAAACACAGCTAGGAAGAAGTGTGTATAAAGTAAATGAAGCATTTATTTTAAAGAAAGAGAACATGCTAACAAAATTGAAAAATGTGTTACATACCTTCTCCCAGACCCTGAAAAGGAAAGCTAGTGAATATTACAAAAGCTATCTCTACATACAAATTTGGTATATCATCTTACAAAATGCTGTGTTTGTTCATGGGACCTTGATCAATATTTTCTTTTTGTAGCATCTAAAGACTGGCCATTACAAGTTACATGACTAGTTGAACAAAGTGCATACTAATTGAGAAGAGGAAGGAAACACTACCAACAAATATCATTAGTGTTAGAAAAGGCAATGTAGAAGACCAGAATTTTAAATACTGATTTTTACAGCAAACAGATAGGCACTCTTCAATTTGAACATTGCTTCAATATAGTCTTTATTTTTTTTTCTTTCCCACATTTGACTTTGAGCTAGATGAAGCTAATCTTACTAAATATTTATGAATACATGTCTTGTGAACAAGAAATTTTAAATGATGTCTGAAATTTTCAGATGAACCTTTTCGTTTTTCTGGATTTATTCAAACTAGAAAGCTTACACCCATATAATATTGAAACAGTGGTTCTTTTACATTCACCAAAGTTAAGCAACATTAAATCTTGTCAGTACCTAGTGATGACTACTTGGAAATACCAGGTGCTGTAAGCTTGGATTCGCAATTGGTGTAATGGATAATGCCTTGGAATTGGAAACCAGAGAGCCAAGGTCCAATTCCAGTCAGGTTCATTATATTTACTTATGTGCAAATAATGTTTCCCCTGCTGTCAGTACACAAACATTTATAATAAAAAGAAATTAAACATAGTTAGGAAAAAGAATAAGTTAAAAGAAGCATTTATTTTTAAATAGGGAACATGCTAACAAAGTGAAGAAATGTGTTATATACCTTCTCTCTGACCCTGAAAAGGAAAGCTAGCGAATATTACAAAAGTTATCTCTACATACAAGTTTGGTTCAACATTTTGCAAAAGGTTATGTCTATTCATTGGACATCGAGTATATTTTGCTTCCTAGTATTTACCATGACGGACCATTACAAGTTACATGACTGGTTAAACAGTGCATACTAATTGAGAAGAGGAAGTAAACAATACCATTTGTGTTGGAAAAGCCAATGTGAATGGCCAGAATTTTAAATACTGATTTTTACAGCAAGTCAACAGACCCTTCTCAATTTGGACATTGGTCCAATAAACAGTCTTTTCTTTTCTTTATTTCCCAAGTTTGGCTTTGAGCTGGACAAAGATAATCTTGCTAAATATTTATGAGTACATATTTTGTGAAAGAGAAAAAAAACTATAAATGGTGTCTGAATGTTTTCAGATGAAGTCTTTTCATTTTGCGGGATTTATTCAAACTAAAAGACTTACAACCATATAACATTGAAACACCAGTTCTTTCAAAATCACCAAAGTTAAGCGGCATCAAAGCCTGGTCAGTACCTAGAATGATGACCACTTGGGAATATCAGGTACTTTAAGATTGAATGCACAGTTGGTCTAATGGATAATGCATAAGAATTGGAAATTAGAGAGCCAAGTTCCAATACCAAGCAGATTCATTATATTCACATGTGCAAGTACCCTTGGGGAAAAGGTATGAATCCACTTCTTTGAATACCTATCAGTAGGACTTGAATCAGTAAATCATTAATATCTCCCAAAATATCTTACAAGCTAAAATTATTTTCTAGCTTTAAATATCAAAAGGGTTACAAGTCTAAAATTATTTTCTGCAAGCTTTGGGGAAAAATAACCTCTTTGAATAAAGGTTGAATCAGTAAATCATTAACAAAACAAAGCTAAAAATATTAATCAATTTAAAACAAATCAATATTCAAATTAGCTTCATCTTCGTTTTTAGCAGTATATTTTCGCCAATAGATTCTTTGAATGTTTCACACATATTTTTTTTACCTTTTCAAGAGTAACAATACAGTTTACAGTTAAGAGATTCAAATTTCAACATCTTGTTCATATGACAAATCTTTTAGTAAAGTTATACTCATTTTTTATATTGAAGGTCTTCAGGGCCAAATATTGTTCTTCTAAACACTAATGTGAAATTTGTACAAAGAACTTTTTTTCCTTTATTCATTCCTACCAATGCCATTGCTTATTTTTATGCTTCTCTCCATTATTGTCTCTCTGGTATTTGCTAATATGTAGCATTAATTTCAGATATCTAAATTTACAGAGAAATCTGATGATTTTTTTTTTTTTTTTTTTTTACAATGATATTCACCCTGTTCAAGACCCAAGAGCAACTCAAGGTAAAGGGTTACAAAGTAAGAGGTAAAGTTTATGGGCATATATGGGGAAGATAACAGTTAATAGATTAAGATTGTAGTGTATGGAAAGCATCATCTTAGGAGTCACTTCCACAAAGCAGCTGCTCATGGAACTCAAATCACACCAATGGAATAAGAATGCTTCACTACAATGTGTATGGCATAGCGATTCTTAGCCAGTAAGGCAAGAACTGTTTGAACTAAGGAATGTAGTACATCTGAAACACTTTCCATGAAAACATCGATAGGTTTGCAAAAGGCTTGTGACATTTTATCTGTGAGAAAGGGCTTCTGAGTAAAAAATAATTTGTTAGCCATGAAGGCAAGAACTGCTGAAACTAAGGAATGTATTTCATCTTTAACACTTTCCATGGAAATAGCGATACATCAGCAAGACGCTTGCAACATTTCATCTGTGGAAAGGGGTTGTAGGGTGTAAAATAATTTATCATCCATAATGATGCAGAGATACTTTTGATGTCTATTGAGACTGGAAAGGGAAGACTGTGCAGCTCTTTTTGTGACAGCTTTAAACAAAAATCATTTAATCCCCTCAATTCCTCTCTTACAGCACGTCCACAATGATATGACAATTTGGGGGACATATTATTTCTATTATACATTGATTCATTTGTCTTTGAAGAATTGATATTAGTTTATGAATTATTTCATCTGGGATCTTCATTTTTGTTGTTTTATCCCAGTGTCTCAGCTAATACATTATTGTTATAGAGTAGTTTCACAGTGGAGGCTTGTATTTCACTAAGTCAGTCCTAAAAAGGTTTGACGTACAAAACGTTAGGAACTTTATATAATAGGTAATGACGCAGAGAAATCTAGTGGTGGTCGCTGATACTTCTAGTATCTGACTAACGGTCATCTGACACCGAGCGACTGGTGACTGCTACTACTTTTTATAGGTGGGAGAGTCTATTAACTATAGAATAGGTGTGTTCCAGTATAACAATTATTTTCAATTTGCTTTTCTTCCCTTTGTTCTGTATTGTATTTCTCGTGTTTCACTCAAATTTTTCTCATCTCTTCAACAGGAAAAGTCTTCTGTTTGTATTTCTGAGATGAGGCATTACAATTATTTACATTTATTTGTATTGTTGTCCTCATCTTTATTGTCATGTTCATGTTTTGGCTGGTGTATGTCCCGGCCTTCTTCAGGTGATTAGAATTTCAAACTGAACCCTTGATTTCATCCACCAGGATAAATTGTTCTAGTTCTATATGCTATGCCTCTTCCAGATGTCTCAGTTAACTGGGCTAGAAGGGTACAAGAGGATGACAACACTCAGAAAACAACTTCAGTCTGCCTACCCTATGTGAAGGGATTATTTGAAAAATACAAGAGATCTTAAACTGCATCCACGTCCTGGGTAAGACAATAAACTACATCCAGCAGCAAGGCCTCTAATCAGGAGGTTTTGAGGAGTGTGGAACCACCTCTTAATTGCTGGTGTTCCCAGGTCCACCCTGACCCGGGGTGGTAGCACCTGTTAGGGTCCCAGCTATGAGCAAATAGTTAACACTGGGATTACATTCGCATACTGGGTATAACGATAAACTACATTCGCGTTCTGGGTAAGACGATAAACTACATCCATGTCCTGGGTATAACGATAAACTACATTTGCATCCTGGGTAAGACGATAAACTATGTCCAACAGCAAAGCCTCTGATAATACGTTTTTGAAAAAAAAAAATATTACCAGCTATACATTTTCAAAAACATAATATTACCAGCTATACATTTTTATGAAAAAAATATGAACACAAATGGATTTTTGACAAAGCAAAAATATTACCAGAAAAAAAAAATAGTTGTCGGCATTAAATGACCCATTGACGTTGATATGCCGTAAAACAAAACAAACCAAACAAAAGATCTGTGGTCCATATGACATCAGGATGACCTTCAACAATGGTTTGACACTTCACAGACACCTCTTCCAAGTAAGACCCCATCTCATGGAGGAGAACTAAAGATTGTGCATACCCCATCCTATACACACAGTTGTGGTAAGAAAGGTAAGACTACAAGGACATCTTAAAGCCTTAACATGAAGGAAAATAGAAAAATCAGGCATAGCTGACCACATATGGATTGAAAAGGGAGATCATCACCCCCCCCACCCCCGCTGTGGGATGAGATTGAAATAATAGACAAAGAACATCACTGAAAAATACAAAAACTTAAGGAATCAGCACATATTCTAGGCCACAAAAATCTCCTGAGCCAACCAAGCATAGAAATGAATACAATATGGGAACCAGTAATAAGGAGTGCCAGAGAAAAGCAATAACAACAACAAAAATTGCAATATGAGCTCTGGCAAAAAATAGTTACTGAAACATCAAGTCCCCAAAACTCATATACTGATGTCCTGAAGAATGTATGGCTCAGTAGATAAAAGCGTTGATTGAATCCATTGACTAGACCCAAAGAATTTTGAGATCAATACCTGCTATGGCAGTGGTGAACAAAACTTAAAAAAAAAAGAGTTGAGTTAAAGGGAAATAACTGAGACATCCGGAAGATGCATGGCAAGTGGAACTAGAATAATCTATCCTGGTGAATGAAATAAATGGTTCAGTACAAAATTCCAGTCACCTGAATAAGGCTGGTGTGTGCAATGGTCAAAACATTGTGAACATGACAATAAAGATGAGGACAACAGTTCAAACAAAGTAAATAGGAAAAATCTTTTTCTCATATTAGAAAATATTTTAGCCAGATTTAGAGATGAAGATCTCTCTCTCCCTATATATATATATATATATATATATGTATATCAGAAATAAAAGTGTGAAGCTTAATATTACTAGATATATTAAAAGCAAAGCAACCTGTTTCGCTCCTGCTCTTCAGGCCTCCATGGGAGATTCAACTTAAATTAAAACACTAGAAAATGTGCAATGAGAAGGAAAAGGGGGGAAAAAAAAAATGACCACAAGGAGCTAGAGACAAATAACAGCAAGCCCCAACAAACATTGATGCTCTTTACACAGAGAAGCTTTGCAGGACCCAATATAAAGTGTGTCCAGCACCTTAAAGTGAAATAATGAGTGCGACCGGGACACAACAGTGAACCAATCGGCACTAAAATTAGCAGCACACCTTCTATTATTTAAGAGGTTCTTACATATGGCGGAACCATAGGTATTTGGGACAAGTTCATTCAAAAACAAGGTGTGGTTCCTGATCTTAATGCTAACATGTTGTTTAATTCTCATGTCCAGGTGTTGAGTCGTTCTCCCTATGTGGTCAGCACCGCAACTAAAATTGTATTTGTAAACAATAGAATTAATTTGATGGGGAGGAAGAGCATCCTTACACCCAGAATGAAACATAGGCCAGGTTTGAAAAATTATACAAACCTCAGCTGAGAAAAAATGACAACGAACATTAGATGAAATCTGCCTAATTACACTTTCACGCTTGGATCCAATCCAGGACAATCTAAGATAAACAGGGCACTTTTTAACAGGGCACTTGTGTGTGCGTATGTGTATATATATATATATATATATATACACACACACACACACACACACACACACACACACACATTTGAACATTTTATTAGGGGTACGAAACTTAATAACCACCATAAATAGACAAATTTTATTTTTTAATATTATCACACATGATAACAATTAAAAGATAAAAATGAAAAACAAGCTAGCTAATCAGCTTCAAACGTCACTTAATAAAATTAAATTGTGGCTGATGAATATATATATATATATATATAAACCGTATAAATAAGTGTATATATATATATAAAACCGTATAAATAAGTGTATATATATATATATATATATATATATATATATCAACCATATAATTATGTGTGTATATATATATATATATATATTATATATATCAAATAACAAGAATGGAGAGTCTGTAAGAAAAAAAAAAATTAATGAAAATCAATTAGATACCAAAGACAAAATCCTTCTGTTTGCAAAGTGTATATCTATGAAACCTTCACTTTGCAAATGGAAGAATTTTGTCCTTTGGTCTCCAGTTGATTACCATTCAAAATTTTTTCTTTTTTCTTTGTATTTGAGCAAGATTTGAAACCGGTTAGCTAGTTCGTTTTTTTTTTTTTTTTCTTTTAATTGGTATTATGTGTAGTAATATTAAAAATAATATTTGCCTCTGTCTGTCTGTCTCTCTCTCTCTCTATATATATATATATATATGTGTGTGTGTGCATGCATCAAGTCTAATTATGGTTCTCAACAGTTTCATGATGAAAGTAGCAACTTAGAATTATCTGTATGAGAATAATTTGTACAAAATCACACACACACACACATATATATATATATATATAAAAACATGTTTAGAAAAGTTTTATGGTAACTTGTTACCTCGCATACTTTAAACATTTCGGTTCATTGCACATCCTGGCACTTACAGTTTTCGATGAACCCAAAAGTTACTCATTTAGCAAAAGCTACCACAAAATCTTTCTTCATTTGATCTTATATCACACAATTTTTTTTTTTTAAATAATTGAGAACTTTCTTACTTTTTATGCCTTTTTACCACAAGGCATAATCATTTCATACCTGTTTTGTGTGTGTATATACATATATATAATTTTGAAAATACTTCTTAATAGATCAAATTTTAACCCATGAACTGCAGATAACAGAAATTTTCTTCATCACCGTTCTGCCACTCAAATGTCAATAATAGAAATTTTGCAATTAATTGATTAATTATTCTGAAATTCTTTTGACAAACTAAAATTAAATATTTTTCATTATTAGACTCAGTCACTGACTCAGGTCCAACAAACTTCACTAAGGAGTAATGGGACCACAGTTCTCAACATGCAAATAGATTTTACAGGATGGAATAGGTTGCCTCCTGCCCAGCCAGTTTTGAATTCTTCTAGACTGGTTGCCAACATGTGCTGAGGAGTTTATTCTGTTATTTAACCCCAAGCTGTGAGGAGAAGAAATGTTTTCATATTTTTGACAGTTGTATTTGTGCAAAAGTGATGCATCTATCTAAATTTCTGAGATAAGGTATTATGTACATTATTCGGACTATTGTCCTCATCTTTGTCGCCATATTTATCACAACGTTTCAGCCATTGTAGGCTCCGGCATTCTTCAGGTGGTTGGAATGTCGAACTGAACCCTTTATTTCGCTCACTGGGGTAGACTGATCTAGTTCCACGTGCCATGTTTAATGGATGTCAGTAATCAGTTATCTCCTGTTAATTCCCCTTTGAAAGTTCTCCACTGCCTTAACCGGGTCTTGATCTCACACTCTTTGGGTCCTGTCACTGGATCTAACCAACTCCTTTATCCACTGTGCCATGTGTCCTTGAGGACATCTGGGTATAAATTTCTGGGTATTATAAACCTAATGTCTCGGCAAGCATTTTTACCAGTGCTCATATTGCAATTTTTGCTGTTATCATTACATGTTTTTACCAGAGCTGATACTGCAACTTTTGTTGTTATTATTGTTTTTCTCTGGCACTCCTTATTACTGGTTCCCATATTGTATTCATTTCTATGTTTGGTCGGCTCAGGAGATTTTTGTGGCCTAGCATATGTCTGAATAATATAAAAGTGATACAATTTGAATTCAGCTCTCCGATTTCTAATTCTGACCCATTAACCATTACATCCCCTGCACATCCTTATCATATTTTGTTGATGAGTTTCTTTCATTTATCTTCTTGATATTTTATCACAATTCTTTTCATTTTTTTGTCTTTTGTGAATACCACTTTAAGAGCCATCATGTCCAATTAGAATGTTCCTCTTTTGAGGGAATGTCAATGATCAGCAATTAAAAGCAAACTTTACTCTCAAAATATGACTATTATATATATTGTCTACATGCATAGCTAATAATTTTATTATTGTAGCAGATGAGTTAATTATATCTTTTTAAAATAAATTTTCTTCTCTACTACGATGATGTTCACCCTGTACAAGAGCCAAGAAACACTCGAGGTAGAGGATTTCAGAGTAAGAAGCACAGTTTACATGAATAGGTGGGGAAGATAAGTTAACCCTAGACTTGAACAGATTAAGATTGTAGTGATTGGGAAAGCATTCTGTTAGAAGTCAGTTCCACAAAGCAATAGCTTGTGAGAAGCTGCTGCTTAAGTGGAACTTAAGTCTTACCAATCGAATATGGAGCGAATTAGGATGGTTCATTCCAATGTGTGCGGCATGACAGTTGGTTAATGGTTAAAGTTGGTGGAACTAAGAAATGTAGTTCATCTGAAAACTTTCCATGGAAATAGTGCACTATTTACATTATTCGGACTATTGTCCTCATCTTTGTCGCCATATTTATTACAGTGTTTTAGCCATTGTATGTTCCGGCCTTTTTTAGGTGGTTGGAATGTCAAACTGAACCCTTTATTTCACTCACTGGGGTAGACTGTTCTAGTTCCACGTGCCATGTTTTAATGGATGTCAGTCCTCAAGGACACATAGCACAGTGGATAAATGTGTTAGTGAGATCCAGTGACAGGACCCAAAGAGTGTGAGTTCAATACCCGGTTAAGGCAGTGGAGAACTTGGAAAGGGGAATTAGCAGGAGATAACTGACATCCATTAAAACATGGCACATGGAACTAGAACAGTCTACCCCAGTGAGCGAAATAAAGGGTTCAGTTTGACATTCCAACCACCTGAAGAAGGCCGGAGCATACAACAGCCAAAATGTTGGTGACAAAGATGAGGACAATAGCCTGAATAATGTAAATAGTGTACATAATGCCTCATCTCAGAAATATAGATAGGTATAGAAATAGTGATAGAGCATCAAGAAGCTTACAAAGTTTTGTCTGTGAGAAAGAGATTCTAGGGTGGAAAATAATTCTTCACTCATAATACATGTAAGAGTGGACACTTTAGTCAACACTGTGTAGCTACAGTCTGTTTCATGCTTGAATGCAATCCACAGGCTTTTTGTATGTATGTATGTATATATATATATATATATATATATATATATATGGCCTGATGATTACATCTAGCATGAAACAGACTGTCGCCTCTAAGTGTTGACTTCTATGTTCACTGTTATATTTACACACACTCTATCTCTGATATTGAGCACTTTATGCCATAAATATATCTTTCTTCATATATATATATATATATATATATGTGTATATAGAGTAGTAGTAGTAAGCATCTATCTATCTTGCAAGATAATGGTAGCACCATGTTTGATCAAAATTCAGTCTTTTGGTGGTGAAACTGGAGAGACCTCTCCAAAGTGCAAGCCTGGGTACATGGTCCCCTCTCAGTTGGAAAAAAAGATCCAAAGAAATACAGAACATTACATTTGAGTCACCTTGGCTGTAGGATTGTCAGTGTTAACAGATAACCTTCAGAGTTGCCTTTTAGATTTTTTGTCTGGATTTACTTTCATAGTCTTTTTCATATTTGGATACAATAGCAAGGCAATGGTGTTTTCCTTCCTTTAGATAGACTACCTTCCCAGATTGACAAGCTTCATCTACCCAAAATATACATATATATGTATGAAGAAAAATATACAGAAAAAATAAGCAAAAATCTTAATATGCAATTCTGCTGTATTAATGTTAATATAAATAGACCGAAACATCTGACGTTGACTTTATATTAACATTAATACAGCATAATTGCATATTAAGATTTTTGTTTGTTTTTTCTGCATATTTTTCTTCATACTGTCGGATCTATATCCATATATTTGCTTACATATATATGTATGTAACAAACGGGAATGTCAATGTGTCAGACTTTTTCAACTTTTCTCCAAGAGGCCATAGCCCAACATATCCATACCATTTTGGAAACTGACCAATCTCATAAGCAAATTAAAAGCATTCCAGGACAGATCCAGATCCCCAGATCCCAACCTGCAATCCTGAAATTTTGGATTCTCAAGTCTTCATTACTGCAATTGTTTTTGGCGATTTTTTTTTTTTTTTTTTTTTTTTACACATGATTTTTTGTGACAATTTTTTTATTTTAGATGATAACAATTAGCCAGGATTTTGTTTGTAGGTCTTGAAGATTGTGAGCTGCTTTTTTTAGAGCTCTAATGAAATAAAAATTATTACCCTTTTATGGGATTTTAAGTCTTTGATAATCTTTAATTAATTATATATATATATATATATATATATATATAGTATCAATTTTTGCATGTTACATCATATTTTACTTTCATAATAGTATTACACAAGGAGGAGGGAATTGGAATAGAAAGATTTTAAAGGACCTGGTACGAAGCCTTGAAAATCAGTGCTCAAAACCTTGGCTTTTACCTTGTCGTGAATACTGATCTTGTATGTTGATTAATCTTTTATGACTCATGTTTCCTTTGATTATTTCTTAAATTTATTATTTGGCTATATTTTTTATTATTATTATTATTCCTGGAATTCCTGAAATCTTTTATTAAATTTATTAGCCTGGAAAACCTTGATTGTTAATCTTTCCAAAGTGAAAAATAGCCATTGTGAAACCGTTTCCATGCATTCTCTCAAAATTAATTTGTCATGTGCACACATTACCTAAATCCTGAAATTTTGCATTTTCTCATTTATTTAAAAATGAACATTGTTAATTAACAGTATTAATTAACATCATTAATTCAGCTCTTTCTCCTTCGGCCTAAAATTTTAAATTATGTTCAAGTCAGTTTTTCAAATTTGGATATTTGCAAGAATTGTTTCATTTTTCGTTCAAAAATATTTTTCCAGAATTATTTTCTGTCTTAATTTTCTGTAAAATTTAAATGTGATTTAGTCTTGAAGTGTTTGTTTTGTTTTTCATTTTATTTAATCTTCAAAGAATAAAAATTAGATTAATGTATGCTTTTTTTTTTGTTTCCACAAAATTTTCACTTTTTTGTAGCAAAAAAGAATTAATTTTCAAAATTGAAAATAAAATATTAATTCATGTAACAAAAAAAAAAGATAGAATTTAGAAAATTTTTATACCAGTCCATTAACTTCATCATATTAAAACTTTGAAAGAAATGATGTCGTCTTAAAAAAATATTAGCTAAATAAAATGCACAGACTGTGTTTCATGGCTTGATTATTTATATATGTTGGTCAATGGGGGTATTATGCATAGCAAGGTCAGATATTACTGGTTTACTGTATTATTATGGTTATTGGGTAGGTGGCAAGGATTATATTTCAAATTATTCTAAAGGCATAGAAAGTTAAATTTGCAAGCAAAGTTCAAGTTCTGATTGAATTGATTTTATTTATTTAAAACTAATTCCTTTGGAGAAAAAAAAGTATGGATCTATCTTTCTGCAGCTTTGGATTAAATAGCTGGACAAACTGAGCTCTTTTGCCTTGGGTGGTAGCCAGTCTAGGAGAAGGAAAACTCTGAATTCAAATCCTCATAAATAAAAGGGTAGACAGGGCTCTTTAACCTTGGAAGGGCAATCTTGACCTATAAAAATTAAGAGATGGACAGCATAAACGACAACTCCTAAAGAAACAGCTATCGTGTGAACATAATGACGACAGCAATCACTTCTAGAAGGAGGACAAATCTGAATTTAAAACCAGCTTGAAAAGAAATGGGTTACATCTAGCTATCTTACCCTAGACATGGTAATCTTAATATTAGCCGTTTTCTTATAAGGAAATATTTGGCATTCACTGATTGAGTAGCTTGTGCTACTTTTGATTAAAATTTACAAAATCTTTCTCATAAAACAATTTTTCAGGAAAATAGGTCTTTTTTAGTCCAGTAGCTGTTATCACTCTTTCCTTTCTAATGATTTAGTGATATGAGTCTTACTAATTTAACCCATAGCTGGGGATAGATGATTCATACATTTCTCAAGGGTATAAGTGATTATAATGTATCCAGCAAGAATTCGAACTTGACTCTCGAATTAACAATTCTAAACCATTATCGAGCTCCTGGTATTCCCGATTAGTCACCATACTTGGTATGACGATAAACTACATTCAACAGCAAGGCCTCTGATCAGGAGGTTTTGAGGAGTGGGGAACCACTTCTTAATTGCTGGTGTTCCCAAGTCCACCCTGACCCAGGGTGGTAACACCTGTTAAGGTCCCAACTATGGGTAAATAGCTAGCTCCTAAACTGGGGTCAAAACACTATGTAAGTCTAAAAATAGGTTTTAATACCAGAAATACTTTATAAAAAAAAAAAATTATTACCAGCAATACATTTTTGAAAAAAAAGATATTACCAGCTATACATTTTTGAAGAAAAAATATTACCAGAAATAAAAATTTTGTCGGCATTAAATAACCCATTGAGGTTGATATGCCGTAAAACAAGCCAGACCAAACCCAGTCAGTCATCCACCTAGGTATTGACCAATCTCGATGTTGCTTAACTTGGTGATCATATGGGAACCGTTTTTGCAACATGATATGGTTGTAAGCTCATTTTTTTCAGAAAAAGAAATGATTTGTTGAAAATTCTCATTATGACAGGTATCTGAAGAAAGCTACAAAGTACAATGGCTAAAACATTGTGACTATAACAATCAAGATGAAGACAATATGCAAAAAATGTTCTTAAATGTGATGAAAAAAATGAGTCTTTTCAGTTAGACTTTGGATATATATTTTTAAAATTTTCTATTTTTTCAAATTATACATGTCAGTTTCTTTTTGCTTTCAGGGAATTACACCTGCTTTGCTTTCAATTCAGCCTACAATGTAAGCCAGACGGTGAGAGTACATATTGTTGGTAAGTAAGAAAAATAAACATTTATTTTTCTTTTCAACTATGCCAGTTGGTGATGTCTGATTTCTTAACTGCTCCTCTTTAACTATTAAGCATCCCAGAACATAGAAGAAACCATCTAAATATATTAGAAAATATGACAGTGTCAGGAAATATGTCAAATATTCCTGGGTCTGATGATATACTACATCCAGCAGCAAGACCTCTGATTGGGAAGTTTTGAGGAGTGTGGAACAGCCTCTAAATTGTGGTTGTTTCAAGATCCACCCTGACCCTGGCTGGTAGCACCTGTTAGTGTCCCAACTATGGGCAAATAGTTAACACCCCCCCACCAAAAAAAAACACTATGAAAAGTATAAAAACAGATTATACCTATTTATAGCAAAATTACCTAGACAAGGAATATCATAGAAAATTTAAAAGATTAATTTGTGAACATGATATTAATTACTCTTCTTAATTATTTTCTTTCAAATTAATTGAGAGAAAAGATTTTCAAATTCATTGAGAGAAAATGATGTTTTTTCATTAAATGATTTACACAAAATATAAAATCCTGGGTCTGATGATAAACTCTAACCAGCAGCAAGGCCTCTGGTCAGGAGATTGGAGGCTTTGAGTAGCTTGGAACCACCTCTGAACTGCTGTTGTGCCCAAGTTCACCTGACCTGGGGGTGGTAGCACCTGTTAGGGTCCTAACTATGGGCAAATAGTTAACATCCAAACTGGGGTCAAAAGAACTATGAAAGTATAAAAATACATTTTTATAGTAAAAAAAAAAAAAAATCAGCAATGCATTTTTGACAAAAAAAAAATATTGCCAACAATGCATTTTTGTAAAAGAAATTACTAATGCTCCAAGAAAATTTTGGCATTAAATGACCCATAAAGAGTTGATATGCCACTAAACAAACAAACACAATGTAAACTTTGTCATGCATTAGAGAAAAAATTGAAAAGCAAAACCTAAATATTTAGCTGTCAACAAAATTATAAGTCTTTTTTTACTTTACCATTTAAGCTTTGTTTATCAAATTTGAGAAAAAGAACCTGTAAAAGGTTTCTGGGATAGTTAACACCAAGAAAATTGCAAAAAAAAAATTAAAAAAATAATGGTAAAGTCAAAAAAAACTTATAAATTTATAAGATTTTTTTTGACTTTACCATTATTTTTTTTTTTTTTTTTTGTTTTGCAATTGTCTTGGTGTTAACTATCACAGAAACATTTTACAGGTTCTTTTTCTCAAATTTGATAAACAAAGCTTAAATTCTAACTGAAGCTCTTTCAGTTCACTTCCTACTAAATAACTTGAGAAAGATATGAATCACCTCCCTTTGTTTTGTACTCCTACCAGATATCTTGACAAAATACTTAGTCACTAGCATGATACAATCATTAACAAACAAGGTCGGAGTTGAGTGAGTACTTGGGCACTTCTCAAGGTTTCAGCTTTGTTCCCATGAGGTTAAAGATTAAAATAAAATATAAAAAATAAAATGAACTTTTTTAAAACAAAAGTGTTTATCTTCCTTTCATTAGAAACAAAGAAAAGAGTTACTGAATTGTTATGGATTATTAATCCTCCTATATTTCTTCAATCATTTCAAGCAAGGAAATAAAGCCAGTAAGACACAAGAGGTTACTAAGTGTGAGAGAATATAAGAAAAATAAACACTATTAAGGAGAGAACAGAAATTAAGAAGACAGAAGATAATTATTGATATTGTTGTAGTGGGCCGTGGCTGTTATGTTGGTGGTTACGGTTTGTTGAGAGAAGTCAGACGTGGACGAAACGCCTGTATGGTTCAGATACTCCTGCTCGCCAGGCCCAACTACATAAAAAGGTTGGACTTTGATTAAGTCCAAAGAAGAAGGAAAAGAAAGCAAACAACAAAAGACCGATAATATATGTATACACAACAAATATATATTCATAACAAGTTACAATACAGGGAAACAGTACGAAGGACAAAGTGTGTGTGAATATTCTGTATGTGCGTGCGTGTGTGTGTGTGAATATTCTTTGTGTGCGTGCGTGTGTGCACGCTATTCCTTGTTAGCAACTACATTTTGAGGTTGATAGTTAGAGTCCTCGAGGAAGCAGAGAAATTTACCTCGGGGTGTTTAGTGCCCAGGCCTGAAAGGGAAAAAGAGGTCGAGCCGAAGGGTCATTGGCTATTTATAGCCAGGAAAGAGAGACCTCTGGTGAAAGGGTTACGAACTTGAAGGAGGAGGTAACTCCGACAATACCCCCCACCAGATTAAAAGTTGTAAGGAAATGAAAACTTTTAATATATAAAGAAAAAAAGGTTCGTTAAAGTCTGAATATTGTTCTTGTGGGCTGAAAAGAGAATGTGTCCGAAGTGTGGTTGAGATTCGTGATTCGACGAAATGTAGTGTTGTCTCAGGGTGCAGTGTTATATTTCAGTGAGTTAGAATTGGGCACGTCCTGTAAAATGCGTCGGTAGTGGTCTGCGTTGCTATTAAAATTTGTCTTTTTTTACAATGCTCCACGTTGAATTGGTTGTGTCGATTTATGCACCTGTCTGCTGGCTTGTTTGTAGTTGGTTTGAAAAAAAAAACGAGGTGGTTCGTGGGTATAATCGGCGCACAAAAAGTTAATAGACGCAGCGTACTCGTGAAGTTGAGCTGAATTGCTACCGAGTGTCGAATGTAAGTTGGGAGAATTTGGTATTATTGACGATAGAGTATCGTTCTGGCAAAATCTCGGTTTGTTTGCGTTAACGTAATTGCAGAATGAGAAGAAGGACGGTGAATTGCCTTTTAAGACTGCATTGGACCTTTGAAATATGTGCAATGTTTAGCACAATGTGAGTGGATGTGTAGTCAGTTGAAGTTGTGTTGAATAGAGTGTCCACGTGTGTTTGAGAGGAATGAGGAGCAAGCAGTGGCGTGAAGATATCGCCACGTGGTGTAAGTTGAGTGTTGCTTTCATGTCGGAATCACGAATGTTGTTTAAAATTGAGACAGTGAGTCGTCTTCAGTGGTTTGGGTTTACACTTTTTCTGTTTCAGTCCAGAAGAGGATAGTGTTGGTTGGTAGAAAAAAATGGCGTTGTTTTTTTTTTTTTTTTTGTTCGGTACAGCCTTAAGTATGTGTGCTGGGTGAAATTGGGTCAAACGTCACCGAGAGAAAGAAAGGGTCAAGCAAATATAGACCAGTGGGGGAAGAGTTCAGGTTCGCCTTGAATAGTAGTAATTGTTGTTTTTTAGTATACGGCGTGCGTTTTTCAATGTTTTCCCTATTTGGCTCTTTTTTTTTTTTTTTTTTTTTGTGAAGGTGTGTATATAAGAAATTGTTTGTTTTTGTACATATATATCGTCTTGTGTGTTTTTTTAGCAGGAGTGGAAAAATCACGTCCAGGTCACCATTTGTAGTGGGCCGTGGCTGTTATGTTGGTGGTTACGGTTTGTTGAGAGAAGTCAGACGTGGACGAAACGCCTGTATGGTTCAGATACTCCTGCTCGCCGGGCCCAACTACATAAAAAGGTTGGACTTTGATTAAGTCCAAAGAAGAAGGAAAAGAAAGCAAACAACACAAGACCGATAATATATGTATATACAACAAATATATATTCATAACAAGTTACAATACAGGGAAACAGTACGAAGGACAAAGTGTGTGTGAATATTCTGTATGTGCGTGCGTGTGTGTGTGAATATTCTTTGTGTGCGTGCGTGTGTGCACGCTATTCCTTGTTAGCGACTACATTTCGAGGTTGATAGTTAGAGTCCTCGAGGAAGCAGAGAAATTTACCTCGGGGTGTTTAGTGCCCAGGCCTGAAAGGGAAAAAGAGGTCGAGCCGAAGGGTCATTGGCTATTTATAGCCAGGAAAGAGAGACCTCTGGTGAAAGGGTTACGAACTTGAAGGAGGAGGTAACTCCGACATTGTATTTAAACTTTTGAAGATCAAAATTAACTGGAAAGCAAGAAACACAAGAGAAGAAAATGTTAACATAGAACTTACAGTTATATCTAGCCATTTCAACTGTAAAATGATAAAACTTTGCCATCAATTTATTGCTTCCATTTTGTTTTTTTTTTTTGTTTTTTTAAGCATTATACCCCGAACAAGGCGTGAAGCAACTAGGATGCAGGGGGTTGCAGAAGATTTGGAGCGAGAGCAGATAGGAGTGATAGAAGAAAGGATGAGGAGAGGGATAGTGGGTAGATCAAGGTAACTGGAGATGTTGATTGACATTACATTTGAATAGTTGGTGATTATAGCTCTCAGGGAAACAGTAACTGGGAAGGGTGTTCCACAGGCGAGAGGTGCGAGGTATGAAGCTATTGGAGTAGAAGAGATGGCTACATTTAAAAGTTTCTACAGTGTACGGGTGTGAGAAGGGATGCCAGCCTCGTAGGGCACTTGAATTCATGGAGTCTGGGAACCAGTGAAAGCAGCTCATCAGAGCAATTACCATAAAGTCTATGGATATAAATGATAGATAATCTTACAGATCAAAAAGAGACTTGAAGCAACAGAAATGTTGTTCTACAGAAGGATGCTGAGGACATCAGGGGACAAACATTGAGCAATGACAAAGTTTTAGAAACAAAAATGAAGAGAAAGTTGAGATTACTAGAGCACATAAGGAGAAAAAAGAGCACTTGGGAAATTTGATACTCACAGTACAGATTGAAGGCAAGAGGGACAGAGGAAAACATTGTATAACCTACCTAGCAAGCTTCAGTAAATGAAAGGCAGAGCAAGGTTTAGGAGAGATAACAAAAAGATCAAATTTATTAAGAACTACAAAGGATTGAATGTTGTGGAGAGCAATGATCATCAACATCCTGAAGGGACATGGTACATAGAAGAATTTTACCTCCTTAAGAGAACAAATTTAATAAAACATAAGGACTAATAATTACACCGTCTGCACATCCAAGCTTACAGAATCTGGTATTCCCAAGCAGTCACACTTATTGCTATGATGATAAACTACTTTCAGCAACAAGCCCTGTGATCAGAAGGTTTTGAGGAGTGTGGAACCACCTCTTAATTGCTGCTGTTCCCATGTCTGCATTGGTTCTGGGTGGTAGTACTTGTTAGGGTTCCAGTAATGGGAAAATAGTGAATCCCTAAACTGGTGTCAAAATATTATTAAAGTATAAAAATACATTTTTGCAGTAAGAATACCAGTAATACATTTTCATAGTAAAAACAAATTACACTTTTCCACAGGAAAATTAAATTTTGGCATTAAATGACCCATAAAGTGTTGATATGCTGTTAAACAAACCAAACCAGACTCATTATTGTTTAAATTCAGAGATCGCATGGGAATCAGTGTTTGTATGTGATGTGGACATAAGTCTTTACTTATTAGAAACAAAAACTATAATTAAGATACATCTGATTGCATATATATATATATATATATATATATATATATATATATAAACACCAAACTCATTCAATGGAGGAGGGGCATATTTCACATTTGTTAATTTTGGAGCAGTACACACTTGAATGTTTTAGGCAATTTTGATCAATATTTCTTTTCGTGCTTAGCCGTAAGGAATTGTAAATGTAGGACTACCTTATACTTAAGTAAAATAATAGCAATAAAAATATCTATAAAGAATTTATTACAGGAAATATCAAGTTTTATGGAAACATTATTGACAATTATGTATTTAGTTTCATAACAAATAAATAAAAATAATATAAATTTTGATGCTATATTCGATTTGCTGTTCGGTATTTTTCATTTTCTCCTTTATTATTGGCAGAATTTTAGAATACATTGGCTGCAATACTAAGTTTTATAAGTTGAACAAACTCAAGCTGTTTTATTTACTCTTTGTTACCTCTCTATTCCATTGTTGTTTTTAGATTGCTTTCTTTCAGTCATTTTGATGGGCAATAGCAAAATTTTGAAATTTAAAATGAACTTATTGTAGTATTGTATGCAAAGTAGATAGACAACTATAAATAAAGAACAACTGGTGAACATAGTGGCATTGCTTAGCAAACCCGCTTCCAAAATGTAAAGCGGAGAACTGTGCTACGACTGCTACTACACAGATATACCAAACATAATATTTATTCCATTTAAAAAATAAAGCCTGGAAAAAGTAATATTTTAAATTAATATACAACCAAAAATAAAATGCTTTCAAGAAAAAACCTGAAGTATTTCACTATAATTATGTAACAATAATGTAATGATATTCCGCAGACAAATCTATGGTTTATGTTACCTCATCTCATTGCATGGTTATTGTCTGTAAACCTAAATTGAGCTTGAAATATTGTGTAATCGGCTCTAGTTTTTTGTAAAATACTTTGATATGATATAATGAATAATTTGCAGTGAAAAAAGCAATTTGTGATTTTTTTGTTGAATATGCGCTCCTCAGCTGAATGCATCATATAGACAAATCAATATCAACAATTTCTGTTTGGAGAGTATCCAGCCATTATGTTTTCTTTTTTTTACAATGATGTTCAGCCTGTATAAAGCCCAAGAATCACTCTAGGTAGATGGTTACAGAGTAAGAAGCAGAGTTTATGGAGATATGAGGGGGAAGATAAAAGTTAATTCTAGACTTGAACAGGTTTTGTAGTGATTAGAAATGCAGCTTTTTGGATATGGGTTCCACAAAACAGCAGTTTGTAGGAAGAAATTGCTTGATTAGAACATATATCTCACCAATGGAATATGAAGGGAATGAGAGTGGTTCACTACAATGGGCATGGCAGGGCAGGTCTTAGCAATGAAGGTTAGAACTAGTGGAACTAAGGAGTGGAGTTTATCTGAACACTTTCCATGGAATTAACAATAGAGTATCAAAATGTTTGTGATGTATCATCTGTGGGAAAGTATTGTAGGATGTAAAATAATTCATCACTCACAAGGATGAGAAGATGCTTTTGAATTCTGTCAAGACTGAAAAGTGAAGACTGGACTGCTCCTGCAGTACTCCATTTCCACCCTGATCTGGCTCTTATAAAAGTAGAAGTACCTGGAGTAAGGTACTTATTGAAGTTAGGCAGGGAACTGACCATTTTCCCAGTAGTGAATTGTGTCATAGTGCTTTTTTTCGTACAGATGGTGCCCAACTGACCCTACTATACGGTACAGTTGACAAAATCAAAAACAATGTGCATGCACGAAATTAAAAATATAAAATGGTGACAATTTACTCATCGCACCTTATATTGCAGGAACACCAGACCAAATGTAGCAACAATATTCAAAGCATGGACAAATGCTAGATTTATTAATATATAAGATAGATTCTGCGAGAAAAATTGTCTTGTACAATACAGTGAACCAACTTGCCTAGCAATTAATTCAATATAATCTTTCCATTTCATGTCAGCCTAAAATGTTTAATTGAAAGACTAATATTTTTCTCTGTTCATTTCTGTTTATTGATTTCAGGTCAGCCAAAAGCTCCTCGCCTTAACAGTCTGTATGCTGTATCTTCCTCGTCTGTCATACTTGAGTGGGAACCAACTCAACAGGAACCTTACACAAATGTCACTGGGTACATTGTCAGATACAAACGGGAGTAAGTTTCTTCATTCTTTGTTGCATTTTCTGGGAAATTGGTAAAAATTGATGGAAATGGTAAAATTAGAAACCAAACATTTCAAATAAATTTTAAATTCTGAATTATAGAATTTATTAAGGATAATATGTGTTAATTAAATAATTGATATTAATAATAGCTATAAAAAAAGGCATATCAAAAGAATGCTTTTAAGGTAAATCAGATAAACCAGTTTGTCAGTCATCTCTCATCAGAGCTCAAAGAATATGCATATGACTAAAATATTATATGCTAAATATATAACAATGACCCTAGATGAACAGAGTTTGGCAGCTGATCTCTCCTTTGATGTTGTTCTAACAGCTCAGGTGGGGGGGGGGAGAAACTGGGTTGTCACATTGAATGGCTCAAAAACCAAACTGGTGGCATTTCACCATCGACAATTGAAACTTTCACCATTTGCAATGAATGAATGTTCCCTCAGTAGTGATGTGCAGAGTTTTGATTGTATGCTCCTAAGACTTGAGTAGGAGTGCCTACTCCAGTCTCACTTAGCAAAACACAGATCCACATTCACATCAGCCTGTGAGACTGAGGTTGCTTGTACAACAAAGTTAACAGGGACAATTTAAAATTTCAGAAACTAAATTTTTATTTCACTCTTTGATTGAATGTGCAAGGCTGTCACAAGCTTTCCCCCAACTTTTCTGTATGGTACTGGCCCTCAGATAGGCTCCCTGCCTTTGAGTGCCTGTTGGGACTTAAACTCAGCCTAGACTTCAAGTGGAACTCGTACATAGAATCCATTGCTGAAGATGCTGGGAAAATGGTCGGTTCCCTGTACCATTCTAGTAAGTACCTGTCTCCAACTGCTATCAACTACCTTTACAAGAGCTACATCAGGCTGAAAATGGAGTACTACTGCCATATATAGGCAAGAGCTGCCCAGTTTTTATTTTTCACTCTCAACAGATTGCAAAAGCATCTCTGCATCCTTGTGGGTGATGAATTATTTTCAACCCTACGACCCCTTTTTTCACAAACAAAATGTCGCAAGCCTCTCACTGCTCTATCATTATTTCCATGGAAAGTGTTCAGATGAACTACATTCCCTAGTTTCACCAGTCCTCACCTTGTGACAGCATCACGTAACCATTATTACATCACTTAATATATATTACTGTTAATATATTCTATAATGACATGAAAAGTTAATTAATATCAAGTCGCATCTATTATATACTCACATAAGAATTTAATATCAATTAACACATGACATCCCTATTATATAATCACATAATGACTAAATGAATATTTTCAATATCAAGGTGAACAATTTGCATGAATGTAACTGGTTCAGCAATAACTGAACATTTATTAAAAACTGCATTACAATCAAGATATATTCTCAGTATTGACAAAGGTTAATTCTGAATTTCATTTGAAGATGTTAGATTCTATATTAAGTCCTACCAGCCATGTCTCTGTAAGCAAAAGTAGTTTTTAGTTTATTTGTTTTGTTTTTTCAACAATAGTGTTCACTCTGTGTACCAGGCCCAGGGGCCACTTGAGATAGAGAGTTTCAGAGTAAGAAGTACAGGTTATGTAGATATGTGGGGAAGATAGTAGTTAACTGTAGACTTAGAGAGGTTAAGATTGTAATGATCAGGAAAGTATCCTCTTGGAAGACAGTTCCACAAGGCAGTAGCTTGTAAGAAGTTGCTCAAGTGGAACTTACATCTAACCAACGGAATATGTAGGGAATGAGCATGTGATTTGCTACAATGTGCGTGGCATGGAGTGTTCCAAGAGGATACTTTCCCAATCACTACAATCTTAACCTCTTCAAACCTATGGTTAACCGCTATCTTTCCAAATGTCATAAAGAGGAAAAATTGAATAATCTGAATTTCATTTGAAGATGTTAGATTCTATATTAAGTCCTACCAGCCATCTCTCTGTAAGCAAAAGTAGTTTTTAGTTTATTTGTTTTGTTTTTTTTTAACAATAGTGTTCACTCTGTGTACCAGGCCCAGGAGCCCCTTGAGATAGAGGGTTTCAGAGTAAGAAGCACAGGTTATGTAGATATGTGGGGAAGATAGTAGTTAACTGTAGACTTAGAGAGGTTAAGATTGTAATGATCAGGAAAGCATCCTCTTGGAAGACAGTTCCACAAGGCAGTAGCTTGTAAGAAGTTGCTCAAGTGGAACTTACATCTAACCAACGGAATATGTAGGGAATGAGCATGTGATTTGCTACAATGTGCGTGGCATGGAGTGTTCCAAGAGGATACTTTCCCAATCACTACAATCTTAACCTCTTCAAACCTATGGTTAACCGCTATCTTTCCAAATGTCATAAAGAGGAAAAATTGAATAATCTGAATTTCATTTGAAGATGTTAGATTCTATATTAAGTCCTACCAGCCATCTCTCTGTAAGCAAAAGTAGTTTTTAGTTTATTTGTTTTGTTTTTTTTTTAACAATAGTGTTCACTCTGTGTACCAGGCCCAGGAGCCCCTTGAGATAGAGGGTTTCAGAGTAAGAAGCACAGGTTATGTAGATATGTGGGGAAGATAGTAGTTAACTGTAGACTTAGAGAGGTTAAGATTGTAATGATCAGGAAAGCATCCTCTTGGAAGACAGTTCCACAAGGCAGTAGCTTGTAAGAAGTTGCTCAAGTGGAACTTACATCTAACCAACGGAATATGTAGGGAATGAGCATGTGATTTGCTACAATGTGCGTGGCATGGAGTGTTCAAGAGGATACTTTTTCCCAATCACTACAATCTTAACCTCTTCAAACCTATGGTTAACCGCTATCTTTCAAATGTCATAAAGAGGAAAAATTGAATAATCTGAATTTCATTTGAAGATGTTAGATTCTATATTAAGTCCTACCAGCCATCTCTCTGTAAGCAAAAGTAGTTTTTTAGTTTATTTGTTTTGTTTTTTTTTAACAATAGTGTTCCTCTGTGTACCAGGCCCAGGGCCCCCTTGAGATAGAGGGTTTCAGAGTAAGAAGCACAGGTTATGTAGATATGTGGGGAAGATAGTAGTTAACTGTAGACTTAGAGGTTAAGATTGTAATGATCAGGAAAGCATCCTCTTGGAAGACAGTTCCACAAGGCAGTAGCTTGTAAGAAGTTGCTCAAGTGGAACTTACATCTAACCAACGGAATATGTAGGGAATGAGCATGTGATTTGCTACAATGTGCGTGGCATGGAGTGTTCCAAGAGGATACTTTCCCAATCACTACAATCTTAACCTCTTCAAACCTACGGTTAACCGCTATCTTTCCAAATGTCATAAAGAGGAAAAATTGAATAATTCAGTTTGGGGGTCATACTTCAAAATAATAATGTGGCTAATGTACTCCATCTCCTGTTATCCTTTTGTTACTCAAAAGAGTACTCCGTACTCTAAATACATAGTTTCACTACCCCAAGAAATATTGAATCACATGACATGCCCTGGAGTAATCAACAAAACTACTGACTTCAGCATCTTGGCAAGCCATCACAAATGTCACAGTTTATAATTATTACTTTGAAACTGATCACAGGTTCCTCACGACAAAACTTACAAATAAGACAACAAAAATTTTAATGCTTACCCACACATCAACCACTGATGGCACCTCGGTATATGTTATGTACCATACCTATGAACACTAATGGGTATGTCCCAATCCTCATAAATATGTTGGACACTATTGTAAGGTGGGGTAATATGCTGTCTAAATAGTCCCCCCCACCACTAGCAGTGGTTTACCTACTTCACTCTGATGGCAAGTATTTTGTTGATGTTATAAAGATTGCCATTTCATTTCCAACCTCCATTTTGGTTATTCCTCATTCAGTAACCCTTTTCTAGGTTACAACAGTATAATATCCAAGCACTAAAAAATGAAAATGTAAGATTAGAATTGTGTAATAAAGTAAAGTGCAAATTGATGTCCCTAAACTTTGACTATAACAATGTAACGGAATTAAATAATGTTATCTTATCCTCCTCAGCTGAATCATGTTAGAAACTTTCAAGAATATCAAGATGAAAAAAAGATCATCCTGTGGAATGTCAATCCTGATTTGGAAAGATTGATACTAGTTCTTGTGGGTGACAGATTATTTTCCACCCACTAGCCTCTCTCTCACAGGCAGAATATGGCAAGCTTTCCACTGCTCTCTCGCTGCTTTCATGAAAAGTGCACAGATTGTAGCAAACCACTCCCATTCCCTCTATTCCATTGATGAGATGCAAGTTCCACAGCAGCTTTTTCCCACAAACCACTTGCTTTGTGGAATCAATTTTCAAGAGGATATTTTCTTCAATCATTACAATCTAAACCTGTTAAAGTCTAGCATTAACTATTGTCTTCCTTCCTATATTTCTATATACAGTCCCTTTTACTCAGTAACCCTCTACCTCAAGTGGCTCTTGGGCCTTGTACAGGATGAACATTATAGTAAAAAAAAAAACAAGAAGTATTTTCAAAATACTTTTCATTTTAGTGATTTATTATAGATTTAGAGAAAACCATTAACATTTTTGGACTGGAACATAAGAACCACTGCTTTCATTAGATAAATTTATTTCTATTTGTCATATAGTTTGCCAAAGAAACTTTAATTGAAATTTAAAACATTCAAATTCACATCTGCCTCCCATGACAACAAATTTTTTTAATATTCTCAGAAATTCTCTTCAAATGTTTATTTTACAAAATTCAAAAATTTTCAGAATTAGATCCAAATATTGAAAATTTATTGGTAGGACAATTTTACAAAATCTTTACAAAAATCTATTTCCAAAAAAATTGTTTTACTGACAGCCATTGTCAGAGTTATTGAAACCTGTATGTTTTATGAGAGCCATCATTCTTAAAACCTTGAGGACCAGCACTACAGAATCACAAACAAATATTTATACCAAATAACAGAAACTACATCACTTGAAGACTTTTGCTCAGTAGCAATTCAAATGGATCTGCACATATAAAGCAATGAGAAAATAATGGCATAATCAAGTTGTTGATGTTCATCCACTACTTCAAACAAAAAGGTCAGAAAGGAAGCCTCCATCAGTATTGGAAAGAGCAATAAAAGTTACTGGAATTGAGAAACCTATTCTCCTGAAAAATTGTTTTGAGATAAAGATTTTTAATTTTTCAACCAAAATTAGCACTGGATGCTTGGTCAACAACAAATGTTTTCTTATGAGGAAATAGATCACACATTTTTATATATATATATATATATATATATATATATATATATATATATATATATATATATATATATATATACATTGTTAAAAATACAAATTTTAATAATAATGGACAAGGATATCTGCAATAAATTAAATTAATAATACTAATAATAATATTTTGCATATAAATAAATATGGTAATGTATCAGATAGTAGGGATAAGATAAAGAATATAAAGGGTGGGGATGTTCTATGTTTAGCAAAATCCCTTAAAAAAGGAGAAATAAAATCTATAAAATTTCTTTCCTTCAGAATTTAAAAACATTTCTTCAGCACCTCACATGAATATAAAAAAATATTTTCTATAAATATTCAAAAAATTTCATACAAGTTTCAATGAAGATTTTCAGGTTTGTAATTACTAATAAAATTATAGAGAATAAAAAAAAGAAAATATCTTACAAGACCATTATAAAAAAAAAAAAAAAATCAATTGCTATAAATAATCTGAAAAAGGACATGCAGCATGGTGGAATGGGCTGGGCTGAGTCCAAATTCCAGTCAGATTTATTACATTCACTTATTTATAAATACCCTGGGAAAGGTATGGATACATTTCTTCAAACCACTACCTATGGCATAAACAGCAGGAGAGAATGGTTCCTATAGCCTTGATTGGCAATCAGTCTATTACAGCTTTTTAACAGCCTGTTCTGAAATTTGTCTTGTCAATCATGAATGAAAAGACATGATCACCCAAATGTGAATCATGCATGGCACTTGACTAACTGAATCTGACAAAAACATGGTCATTCATGATAATGTATACTTTGAAAAAAATGTTAAAAATATGTTCAGACTATCTTTTAAAGTGGTGTTTAAATTCAAAACCAACTCTAAAACATATCTATGTCATTAATTAACTGTCTACAAAATTTTTCAGTAGACAGATTTTTTTTTTTTTTTTTTTTTTCATAATTAGCAATTGGAAAAAGAATCATTTATAAATTAATAAAATCTAATGGAAACCAATAGGTTTTATTTTAGATCTTATTAATCACTAAGATTCCAAATCAAGAAATATGATATTTTACAAAGAAGAAAATTTCATTTACACTATATAAAAGTTCTCAGGCTGATCAAGAAGAGTTTTCTTCCACCTTAAAAAATTCTGTTTAGTCAAAAAGTGGGCCTAGATTTCTTTTCAGTGTTCATTACATGGTGTGGTAGAAATAATTTCATATATAATAGCAAGGCATTAGTGCCTACTGAATATTCATTGACCTAATGTCTTACTATTATGTGGTATGATTGGCTGGTGTATATCCATAAACAAATCATTTCTCTGGAAATATACAGTGTCAAAAAAAAAAAAAAATATATATTTTTTTTGTGGGGGCCACCCTATATAGGGAGTAAAAAATGTCAAATATTAGCAAATGACTGCAGTAGATAAAATCTTATGAGGGTGAGGAGTATGTAGCTTCAGGCTAAGTTTTGAGACCTTTGTCATTAATGAAAATTATCTTCAATTTTTTTTTAAACTGATTAGCAAATTTCTCCTCAAATTGGAAATTATTTACAATTTGTCCCTTCCCACCAAAAAAGCCACACCAATACAATGTCCGTACAGTTTAGTTAGGCCAACAGTGGTGGAAAATATTGATACTCACAACCATGTGTTTGTCAGACCCGCTCTTAAAATGACACCAAATAGAAATATAGTGCATATTACATGACAGAAAATATACTAGCCTTTATTTATAGCTTTTTTAATATTTCTGTTATACATTCAAAACTTAAAACCTTTTGACCTAAATATTTACAAATTGGTCTAAATTGACTTGATGTGTGGGGTAACACAACAACTCAACTGATAATAGCAGGTAGGAACAAAAAAAAAAAAACCGTGAGGAGGGTAACTGAAAACCCGGTGTCACACGTCCAACCTTATCACAAGCCAAAAGCCCTCTGATCTGAAACAGCAAAAATGTGCCTGCTTTATACAGCCGAGGACCGACCACAATTTGCATGCAAATGACGAGACAACAAGATTTCGCGTTAACTAACGAGACCGCCCAGCATAAAATATGGGCGCCGCCATTTTGGTTCCTTTTACCACTAGAAAACTGGAGTTTGCACACCGCACAGATTTGCAGACGTCTCCGAGGTAAGCCATTTTCACAATTTCCCCACACTCCCCCTGATCTCATGATCACAAACAGGGCAAGGAGGTGGCGATTGTCACCATCGAGTCCCCCTCCGAAGGGGACAACACAAGCTTCATCCTCTTGCGTGTTCTCATCCTGTGGTTTGAGTGTCGGTAAACACTGTGTCCGCCCGGAGGCTGCTGTTATCAGAATCACTGCCCTGCAGGTCTAACTCAAAAGCAGATTGAACGCTCACTACTCTCAGACGCGAAATCGCTTTCATCGCTCAGTAACGGTAGTGATTGCATCACCGGTCGCAAGTCTTTAATGTGACGAGGCACCCCATCAACTCTCACAGATTGCGGACTGATCACCTCCGTAACACGTCCAATGCCGTATTTTTGTCGTACACTTGCCGCGTGGGTTTTTGACCCAAACAACATCTCCTTTTTCAATCTCCTCCAGTCACTTCTAGTTCAGGCAGCGGATTGGCTTCGATGCCTTTCACCGGACATGATATTTGTGCAGTGCATCATCCGTCGCCATGGATGGTGAAACGTTATCTTCGGGGAGACAATATATAAGTAAACCACCTCCGTACTGTACAGCCCTTCCTGGCTGCAATGGTCTTGATGGTTCTGTGGTTTCCGCTCCACGATGCCGTTTCCACTTGGTGAGTAGGCACATCGAAACTGCAGATGCACGTCCCAATTGTCTGCAAATTCTTTAAAGTCTTTACTGGTGAATGCAGTATCGTTGTCCGTCTGTATTTCCATGGGTGGGCCTTGCTCCAGGAAAACATTCTCCAACAGTCGAATAGCGGTGCTGCTTTCGCACCT
Organism: Acanthosepion pharaonis; assembly: GCA_903632075.3. NCBI lineage: Eukaryota > Metazoa > Mollusca > Cephalopoda > Sepiida > Sepiidae > Acanthosepion > Acanthosepion pharaonis. The sequence continues at coordinate 823,781 of CAHIKZ030004832.1, forward strand.
TGTGTCATACCGCAAACCTGGAGGGACCGCAATCAATAAGCGTAAAAGATTCTCACCATTGTAGTGAGTTATGTCCATCATTAGTCTGCTCCAGTTGCTCTTCACGCTCAGTTCTCCTCTTTCCCAGTGGACAGGTGCGGATCGATCGACTGAGAGGTTATGCAGGCCTTCACAACGGATTTAACGCTTTGTCTGAACACTTGCGGGTTGACTAACCTGGTGAAGTACAGAGTTAGTTTCATGCCCGGATGTCTGCTTTGACGATGGGTATTGGCCACCTGGTCCTCGTCCAATCGTCTCCCTGCCACTGCACAGCTCTCAAGCGCCAGTTCTCCTCTCTTGAGCAGATCTAGCCACCTGTGCGGTACTGTGTTGAAGCAATCCGCACGGTTCTGACAGGACTGTACGAGTGTCACGTCTATGGTCAATCCATATTCTTCCACCAGCAATCGCAAAATGCCCAGCCGTCGCCTAACCAGCATCTAGCCAGCCGTCCTTGTGTTCACCTGTGCCTTCCCGGTCAAGGTGTCGGAAATCCACCAGTGCACACACGCCAAATCAGTAACCAAGTGCAATGTTGTCACCTCCCACTGGAGAGCTAGATTCACTCCTTTAAGCACCGCATCTAGTTCAGCTAAATTAATATGCCTGGTATCATTAGTCGGACGCAGCCAACACGCATCTTCGATGACATTTCTGTTCGCTTCCAATGCCACTCCTGTCGCCACGGAACTCGCATCCACCCAGACTGTGATCTCGTCACCACTCATGCACCAGTCTCCTCCAATGGGATCCAGTTTCCACACTCTACTTAACATCTCCACTAGTATGCGACAGAGAGAGGGATCTTTGATGTTATCATCCCATCCATTGGTTGCCGCGGTTGCCAGGCACTTGACGAATGCAACTGCCACCCTGAGCCATCCACACGGGGAAATGTTCAACAAGTTTCCCCACAATGAAAATACGCGCCGCCCGGTCAACATATCAGGGACTTCCGAATTTGACTTCCTCGTTTCCATCGGAGGGTGCCATTTTCTTCCCAGACTTGCAAGCCAAGAACTCTTGCTCCATCTCTCAGTCGCACCGGATCCTTGCACACCAAACCATAATCCAAAAGTGTTGTCTTACACACGATGCAGAGGCCAAACTTTCATTAATGAAAATATCATCAACGTATGCTGATGTGGCACTTTCAATTGTGCGGTCTTGTGATGCGATGGCATCTATAACGGATTTCATAATGAGTGGCACTACATTTAGCCCAAATCCTAGCGTAAGACAGAAGCATTGGCCTTTGAAAATAACTGTTTGAAATGGCCACAGCGCTTCGTCAATGTGAATCTGAAGATATGCGTTCCGCAGATACAGAAGCGATACATTGACCCCCTGCCGCCGCCACATTCTCAACTTATGTGCACACACTTCTGCATCGGCAGTAAAAGCATCCACAAAGTCATTCAATTCGCGGTAATCGAGTACCGGACACACTTTCTGTTCCTGCTCCTGCACGACTGCCATCAAGGGAATCAGACCCTTTGGGGGTCCCAGTCTTTCCTGGAGGTACGTAATCAACCAGCCGTTCACAATCCACTGTTGAAGCTCTTTCTCGTATTTTCCTCTGATGCTGTCAGAAACTTTGTATTCTGTGACCTTGTTGTGAGGCTGAACTGGTGGGTCTTTTTTGGGCTCATTTCCACCTGGCGGTCCACACCCTTTCGCCAGAATTGAAAGAGATGTCGAAATCTGGCTCACTAATGCAAAGGGCTGCACACACCTTTCTTCTTTCACCCAGTTCCACATTTGTATCTATAAAAAGAATGTATAAACATAAAAATGTCTTAAAAATATTATTTTAAATTTCTTTTCTTCTCTTAACTTAAAATGATGCCCTTAAATTTTTTTAAAATTTTTACTTCATCCAAAAATTTAACTGATTTTCATTTTCTTACAGAAGTGAATATAAGCCTCACTTTACTCTGTATATGGGTAACATTACAAGTTCAACAACCCATTTGCAAGTGAATGGTTTGAACCCTGCTCAAACATATGTGTTCACAGTTACTGCCAAGAACCGTGTTGGGGAAGGCAGCCCCAGTGAGATGCAGAGTGTCACCACCTGGCAGGCAGGTATGTAATTGTTTACATAAGGTAAAGTTCTTTTTATCACGTATATAATCTATGGGAAACAACAAAAATGAAACTCTTTCCTTTTAGACTTTAATAGCAATTACACGTCAGTTTTTTTTTTTGGGGGGGTGTTTTTTTTGTTTTTTTTTTCAAAGTTTGACATGAGAAATTTTCATTATCCACATTTTTTCCATAATTCATAAAAAAAAAAACAAGGATAACAAAAATGTTTATATTACTGTAAATTGGTAATGCTGAATATTTATTATATTTTGGTATTACCAGTTTATGGTAATATGTTTTTTTGTTACTCTTTTTCTTTCTTTTTTTTTTTTAGTATCTTTTCAATATGTCTGTGTTTATTCCTTGAATTTTTACAAGTTTTTATTCTTTCAAAAAGTCTACCACTATAGCATTTTGGTTTTTATGGAATTGATGAAATATTCTTGGCAACAAATTTTAAAAAAACATTACACAGCTGTTAATTTTCTTATAAGAAAAAATAAATGTATCTCTCTCACATTACTTTCAACAGAACTTTTTACAGAATTTGTAGAAAAGTTAATCAATATACACACCTGGTCAAAATCTTAAGACCAAATACAAAAGGGTTGAAAAGAAAAATATCCTGTTACTTTAATTGAAATATATTTGCAGAACATTTACATTTAATTAAAGAATGTAGTTTATCAGCAAACACATGAAAATTTCAAGCTTAAAATTTTCACTTGTTTGTTGATAAACTACATTTTCTAATAAAATGTAAATGTTTCGCAAATATATTTTGATTAAAGTAACAGTATTTTATGATATTTTTTAACACTTTTGTATCTGGTCTTAAGATTTTTGTATTACAAGTTAATATTGTATAGAAGGACATATATACATGAATTTAAGCAATTGCAATGTACTGTACAGTTTAAGGATTGCTTGATTTGATTGTTTAATGGCATATCAACTCCTTTATGAGTCTTATAATGCTGAAATTTAATTTTGGGTACTTTGAAGTAATAAAAATATATTTTATTCTGCTTTCACAATTGAATACATGGTAGATGATACTCAGCTTTTGTGAATATACATGCTTGTGTGGACATAATTACTAGAGTCGGTGATATGTGTGTTTTATGTTGTAGTTTTATTAAAGTTATATTTTAGAATACAGTTTGTTTTCTTAAGAATTGGTTGATTTTGTTTAGCAGCATATCAACCTCTATGAATTAGTTAATGCTGAAATCTAATTATTTTGAACACAATTTTATGGCTTGAAATAAATACATTCTGAATGCAATTGTATGCCTTCAACTACAGATAAAATGTATTGTTGGTTATTTTACTATAAATAGGTATTGTTGGTAATTTTTTTTATATATAAAAATGTATTGCTGGTATTTTTATTATAAAAATGTATAAAAATGTATTTTTATACTTTTATACTGTCTTATAAACCTCCAATCTCCTGATCAGGTGTTTTGCTGTCAGATGTTGTTTATCAGGACAATACAATTTAAGGAACAAATCTTAATTTTTCTGAATAATAATTATAAAATGATTTATTTTACAGAAGATAAAGATGATGAGGACTACACAATTTAAAAAATATAACTTAGAAGTTGGTTATTTCAATAAGGATTTAGGTTTTTAGATTAAACTAAAATAATAGGTTTATTTCTCCAATCTGCATGAAAACCAATGAAATATTTTTCAGTCGTAAAAACTCTTTTTATGATTGCTTCTATAATAACGTGTGTGTAAGTTATGAGATTTTCTTATTTTTAATATTCAATAGTTTACTTCCTGAATATTCCAGAGTGAAAGTTTTATTTCTTTAAACAAACTTCTTTTCTACCATACTTCGAAGGGATTTTCCTTCAAACATACCTAACAAAATGTAAAATTTTCTTTCAACCATATCCAAAGAGCTGTAAATTTGTTCTCATCTATGCTTGACAATTGCAACACAATCAAAATGGCTCTAAATGACCCACAGGAGTTTGAGGGGTTGTTAAACAAAATCAATCAATCAATCAATCAAAGCTTCCAAGAAAATTAAATTTCAACATTAAATGAGCAATAAGGAGTTGATATGCAATTAAACAAATCAAATCAAATATTATAATAATCATTTTCGCCAAAAACTCATATACTTTATTATGGGCCACCATACTTATAAATAAATTCAATTCAATCTCTAGCTGTAAAACATTGTTTTAAAACCAATGTTCACCCAATACAAGGTTGAAGAGCCACTCAAGGTAGAGGGTTACTATTTTGTGTAGTATAAGCATAAGAAAAGGCAATAAGTGAAGTTCATGGGGTTATACAGTAAAGATAATGGTTAACCCTATATTTGAAGAGTTCAGGATTGTAGTGATTGGGAAAACATCAAGCAGTAGTTCTTGGAAAGAAGCTGCCCAAATGGAACTTATTCTTACTAATGAAATATGAAGGGAATGAGGATGATTCCTTTTTTGTGTACATGGCAGGTTTCAACTGTATAGGTCAGAGGTGATGGGACAAAGGAATGTAGCTCATCAGAGCATTTTGTCTGTGGGAAAGGGATTCTAAGATGGAATATAATTCATCACCCACAAGTCCATGTAGATGCTTTTGATATAACAGCAATACTTCTTTGATCTGATCTGACTCTTGTAAAAATAGCGTTATTGTAGCATGGCGTTTAGGGGTTAAAATGAACATTTGATGTACCCATGCCAAGGAGAGTAATGAAGGATAATAATGACAAGGACACACAGAGATAAGTTTAACAAAACAAGATAAGGAATTTACACACCTGAAAAAGTGTCAATAGCTTGTTTCAGGAAAATAAATTAGAATTCTTAAAATCTGTAACTTTACACTAAATAATTTTTTAAAAATGTTTAAGGCAAATGTAAGAGAGCCCTTGGAAAAGAGTATATATATATATATATATAGTGACATGGGGCTTAGGGGTTAAAATGTTCAGTTGTTTTACCCATGCAAAGATGATTAATGAAAGATGATAATGACGAGGAAGCACATGGGTAATTTTAACAAAACAAGATAAGGAATTTATTCATGAATTTAAATGCTTGAAGCATTGTCAGTAGCTTGTTTCAGGAAAATAAATCAGAATTCCTAAAGTCCATAGTTTCAACATATTGTCATGAAGAGGAAATGTTCATACAACAGATTAAATGATCTGACACAAAATAATATTAAAAAATGTTTAAGACAAAAATGTAAGAGAGTTTGTAGCTCACAGAAGGGATATATGGTTTGCATACATTCAAAAGTAGACAAAGAGAGAAGTGTCACATGCTGCAATAATGTGTAGTTAAAAAATTATGTAAAAAAGGCACTCACATTATATTCGTCATGTAATATTTGCTGAGATGTACTACCATGTAGAAAAATTCTAAACATAAGTCTATCAAGATTGATGTCAACACCTCATAAAAACACCTTTCTCCTTGTTAAAAAAATGTTTTTCTGTGATATTTTAAACTAAAAGTAACTAATATTTGTTTCAAACCAGATTAATTAAACTTTAAAATCAGCTAATCTTCCTAGGGTTTCCAGACATGACCAGTATATAAGGGACATATATACTGGTCATGTCCCATATAGGATAAATTTGTCCCCTGTCCTGTACTAACCCTTTATTTAGTTCATTTTCTAATTTCATAATAAAAACATTTATTATCTTCTTATGGTTCTTGGTTGTAACTTTATAAGTAATTATATACTTTCTTTTCTTAGATTCTCTTGATAAAAATAACCCAAATGTAATTAGTGTTGCTAGAAGTTTACACTAAACTGACGTGTTTATTTCTCTTTTGTCTGTACTAAATAAATATTTTTCAAATGATTTCACTTTTACCGAACTTCTTACCTTGTATTAAATAATTTTGAAATGATTTTACTTTTATCTTCCTTATAACTCATTAAAATCATTGCTTTGTGTTTTTAACTTTTGTCTCTCCTTTCATATATTAGTCTGGGTATATATATATATATATATATATATATATATATATATATATATATATATATAGAGGGAGAGAGATTTTAAGAGTGTCCCGTTTTTCTAATCTGGCAACCTTAAAACTGCCTCAAAGTTTCAGAAAAGTATATTTTATTTTTGAAAAAAAAATTCATAAAAAGAATTATGTTGTGCTAAGAGAATTGTAAATATTGCTAAAATTAGTCATTTTAACGATTTCAAAAAGTAAACTCATTCCACTGAATTTAAATTGTTTTGAAATACAGCAAAGTATTTTGCTTATTGAAAATAATAAATTTAATCTATTAACTTAAAATTAAAACTAAAATAAAAGTTTCTATAAATGAATTTCAAAACCTGAGATGTCGCTTTTCTTTGGAAGTATCTAATTAAAAATGTTTTTCTTTGCAAGACAAATTTAGGTGCAAATATGCCCCATAATGAAATCCAATAATCCTTGCCATCGGAATATAGGAAAAGAATCTAAGGGAAATCACTCTATAGACTTTATCAGATTGACGTCCCTTGAATTCACTTTTGATTATGTGTTCGGTTTTATTTTCTAAATGTTCTTTTATTCCGGACAAATTAGTAGATCTAAAATCTAAATTCATTAAGAAATACTAATTTTTCATCAGCTATCAAAGATTCACTTTGAAAGAGAAGTGGGAGAGTGGCAAGCTATTCCTTTTTATGAAACTCCGTGAAATATATGTAAGTGCAAAAAAGTTTTTAATTTGATTTAAAAGAAAAAAAAATTAAATATTGCTATTTCAAAAGACACAAAGAAAAATATATATATTGGTGATATTTCTGGAAGTGGGTCTACCTGAAGTCTTTCCAGCATCTACCTCTTCATATTTGTACAGTCTGAATTTAAATGCAGATATACTCCAGACACAACTACCTTTTAACTCGACGCACTTAGAAAGCACAAGTAATTTATCACCCACATCAAGAAAAACAATAGTGAACCATTTTTATTTTGTTTTAACTTTTTTTTACCTATTCTATCAAAACTAATTATCACTAGCTTATTGTTTTGTGGTTTGTTTGTTTTTTTACACAAAAACAAATGAATTAAATTTCCTAAACAACAAAGACATAATTAATATCATACACAAATATAATAAAGTAACCTAATCCTGCCATAGGAGATTTAATACAGTTCACATTGGGATCACCACATACGGAGGATTTGTGGATGTTATGACAACATTCGTCCCCACCATATGTTCATATAATTGATTTGGGTGAATATTGGTCTTGTGTAATGATTAAAAGAATATGTACAGAGTGCTGATAAATACAAAATAAATCTTTATTTAATGCAATATAATAATACAAATTGGTGGTGAAGGAAAGGGTCTATGTTTTCAATGTATCAGGATGATTTAGCCATCTCAAATTGCCAGGTAGTCATGAAAATGTCACATTTTAGATATGGCTATTTTAAGATGAGTGCAGCATCAGAGAATGGACAAAATTTATTAATCAGTTCTGATTTTGGTTGATTTTCTATCTGTTTATATACACATCTAGAGATCCACTTCAAAAAGACTGCTTCATTTATTATTGGCTTGAAACCTTATATCCTGGTTATGAAAGCTTTCTGATTGGTTGGTTGAACTATGGCTTTGTTGCCTGGTGATTTTAAATGTACATCTATTTTTAGAGATGGAGAAATTTTGGCCTTATTATTATTTATTTATTTCTCTATCACTACTATATAATAATTTTCAGTTCAATCACATCAATTTTAATTTTTATGAATTTTAATTTTTGATGTGTGGTTAAAATGCCAATATACAAACAGGACTGCACAAAATTATATAAAATCCCATTTATTTCTGTTTAAATGATCCTGAAATATTTCCTTAAATTCTCTGGATCTTTGACATTTACACAGACCATGAAAGTGGAGTAGGTGTTATAATAAAAAGAACATTTCTAAGTTCCAGCAGAGCACAAATTAAAATTGAAAATCTGGACAAATATCTCAATTTTGTCAGAAAACTAATGAAAATGAGAGTCACTTCCATCATAACTGACATACTTGGAACAGTTCTACAAAACATTTGGATGAAGTAGAAATCCCAGGAATGAAACAAAACCCTCAAAAAAAAAAAAAAAAATATTGATACAACCTGCTGAAATATGAAGCAACATTTTGTAACATTGTTCAGTGGTGAAATTTAAACTCACATTAAACCCCAATGAGTGCAAAGAATAATAAAAGCAAATTAATTCAAGCGTTCAAAAATAAACTTGGTTGGGTAGCAATGATAACTTGATGAGAATTGTGCAAATAACTGAACTATATAGATAAATAGGTTCTGGGGTGTTTACTTCATTGATATTTATGTCCAGTTCTTATTGTTTTCTTGATATTTGTCCCAGTATATTTATATTTTAGACTGGATAAAATTTTATTTTAAACAAATCTATAACAAAATAGAAAATTTTTTTTGTGAGGTTCATATGAATATAATATGTATTCTTTGTAAGAAATCAGTTTGTAGGTCAGGTTTCATTAATTATTTTTTAAGGAGGGATTTGTTGAGAGTCAAATGCATTGCTAGTAATATTTTTCTTTTTTTCAAAAATGGATTGATGGCATTTGCTATAAAAATTCATTTTTTATACTTTCATATTGTTTTGACCACAGTTTAGGGATTAAGTAATTGGTAATAGCTGGGACACTACCTCAAGGCATGTTGGACCTGGGAACAACAGCAGTTAGAAGGTGGTTTCACGCTCCTCAAAACCCCACAGTCAGGTGGGCTCTGTGGATGTTGAATAAACACACGTGTCCAAGCAAGCATCTACAATAGGGACTGGCTAGCTGCCCTAGTAGAAAGGTATCCTTGAATATGAGTGGCTAGCTATACATTTGCTAATTACAGTGTAACCCGGATATAAGAGAGTTGTCGGGACCAGAGAAGAAGTCTCTTATATCCGGGTTTGGTCTATTTTATATGCATTAACAGGCTCTAATTTGGGACCAGAGAAAATCTCTCTTATATCCGGGTTACACTGTATATGAAATTGTTTTTCTGTCAGTATTTTGTACACAAGCATTTATAAAATAAATAAAAAAATTGAAATTATATTTATTACATTTTTAAAAACCTGCAAATACATTAAATAGGTTTTATTTTGTTTATTGCAGCTCCCTCAGAACCTGTGAGACTTCAAGTTGTAAAAACTTCTCCAGTGAGTATCTACCTGTCCTGGTGGAGGCCCCGTGAATTACATGGAACTATCAAAAAGTACCAGCTTGTCCGTAATGCACTAAACTGGACTAAAGGTAAAATAAATATGATTGTTTGGACTGTCATATTTAACGAACTACTTACTTATATGATAATACGAAGAAAGTAGACTCTGATGTCATGAGTTACATTATCAACTATACATTCTTTATTTTATTGAAATGAAAAGAAAAAAAACTGGTGTCTTATGTGTGAAACACTTTCAAATGTTAAAGAAGCGATTTTAACATCTGAGCTCACAACTCTTTGGGTGTCAAGTCACTAAATTACTTCAACCAACACTTTGATCCACTGGCCCATGTGTCTCCGTGAATGAATTTTTGAGACTCATTAACCTAATGTCTCTGTAACGATTTTTGACCAGAGCTTCTATTACAATTTGTTGTTATTGTTCTTTTTCACTATCTCTCTATATTACTGGTTCCCATATTTTATTCCTGTCTATGCTTGGTCAACTAAGGAGATTTTTGTGGTTTAGCATATTCACTGATTCCTTAAGTTTTCGTATTTTCCAATGATGTTCTCTATTATTTCAACGTCATCCAACAGAGAGCTGTGATCTCCATTTTCCCTTCATATGTGGTCAGCCTTGCCTGATTTTTCTATTTTCCCTTGGTGTTCCTGCAGTCTTATAAGAATACTGTTGTGTGAATTTTGGGGAGACTGTATTCCTGTAAGACTGCAGGAACACCTTAAAGCTGTAACATGAGGGAGAAATAAAAAATCAGGCATGGCTGACCATATATGAAGGGAAAATGGATCTGATATATTGTTTAGTTCTTATTTAGTACTGCTCAGTTATAGTTCACGCTGTTTCCAATGAGTTCAAGTATGCATTGACTAGTGCAGGAATTAAATTAACAATTACTATATCACCAGATTCATCAATCATCACTTTGACACTAATGTCCAGTGGGACAATTCTGAGTGAAGAACTTGGTATGTGTACTTGAATTCAGTGGAAACTGGGTGAGTAATAACTGATTGGTATTTAATAAGAATTAGACAAGATATCCCTAGACATGATGAACAGAACAATACAAATTTACCTGTAGATATTAAATAAAGGGTTCGGTTCAGAATTCCCTGTAAGTTAATTAGATAAATATACACCTGATGAAAGCCAGAAGGCACAATGAACGAAATGTGATAACCATGACAAAGACACCAGCCCAAATGTAAATAATGTAAATAAGTCTTTAGTTATTTGTTTATAGTTCTGAGATGAGGTATTGTATACTATTTACTGTATTCAAGATAACCACTCATTGAACTAATTTGGCTATTTATGGTTGCATCTCATTATGCTAAAAAGTGGGATAGTCCATTCTTTTATTGGCTCTGGTACCTGAGTGGAAGTATTACTATATAAATACTAGCATGATTTCTCAGTTTGCAGGATATGTATTAAGTTACAACCTGCTTTATTTTTGTCTGCCAGCTGGGACGCTAGTTGGAAAGTAAGTGCTTTTTTTATTATTGTTATTCTACATTTACATTGTTTGGACTGTTGTCCTCATCTTTATTGTCATTGTGAATTCAAATAAATGACTCCAACAAGACGTGTGGAGAGAAAGAATTTATTCAGCGACATTCTAATACCTCATGGTGATCACCAATTGTCTACCCCAGTGTTTCTGCCTCAGTCGTACCTCACTCATGGAGAAGGTACAAGGGAGACAACTTCACGTTGGTTAACAGTCATATTCATAACATTTCTGCTGTTGTATTCTCCTGCCTTCTTCCAGTGATATACGTTGGAATTTTGAACCAATTCCTTTATTTAGTCTGTGGAGATAGTTCTAATTTCACATGCAATGCCTTTGG
>CAHIKZ030004832.1:840000-1005000 GCA_903632075.3 Acanthosepion pharaonis
AGGTGGCTTTTCATGGTCCACAGAGGTACTCACTGTGAGGCACATCAAGTTTATATTGGCTGTGATGGCCACTTATACTGTCTGTGATGGAGTTGTAAGGAAGAAGAGCCATGTCATCTCCCTGCAGAACCCTCAGTGATCAGTGCACCACCAACACCAAGGTGCTAATTATGATGATCAAGTTCACAATTGAGTGAGTGATTGAAGGAAAGCTTTAATTATTCCAGCATATCTCTCTTTTGCATATCCAGCTTGATTCTGGAGTGGCTGGCCAAGAATTGTTATGATTATGTCCCCTTGGCTCTTTGAGCTCTCTTGATTTGAATCTCCTGAATGACTACATGTGGGGTGTCATTAGGAGGGAGACCAACTTGCAGACCCACCTTACAATACTATGTTGAAGGCCGCTATCAGGAACATGATGGCCAACATGAATGACCACCACTTGATCCAAACATGTCATTTGTGAGTCCGCATCAAGTACAGGAATTTTAATGACCTCCCAATGGCTCAATTGGCAAAGAGAGAGACAAATGAACATTGTAAAACATTTTTTATACAGTTAACACATTACATAACATGAAAAAAAAAACAGATCAAAATTGCTAAAAGGATATTTGTTTCGTAGTTATTGTCTGTTTGGATGTCCTTGGATTATTCAGGTCTGCATTCCTGTTAGATTGGTCTGGAAACTCATCATTTCATATTCTTCTTGGAGTCTCCGGTCTGGAATCATCTAAAAACATGTCCATTAGCAGCATGTTCGATTCAGCATCATTCTCCTGCTAAGTGTTCTATTGGCGTCTGTCTTTGACACTCAAAATCTTATTTGGCTCCTAATCTTGGTTTAATATACTTTAAAGAACTCATCCAATTCTTATCAGTAGGAGACATCTAAGGGAGGTAACCTATATTTTTTTATACAAGGCTATCTTTGAGTCTGAAGGAAGTTTTATCCAATAAATTTTTTTTGTATTTCTGATTTTTCTATTGTTTTTTAATATTAAAATTTTCCCTAAGCTACCTTATGTACCTATATATATATATATATATATATATATATATGTAATTTAAGATTTAAGAAATACCAGATATTTTTTATATATAGTGCTCAATATTAAAAATATTAAAATAATATTAAAAATAGAGCATTAATAAAATTATATGAAAAGTACTTAACTTTAAATATCAATTTTATCCCAATATCACAACCCCTGGAGACTGGAAATTTTACCAAGAAACATTAATGTTGGGATAAAATTGATATTTAAAAGTTAAGTAATCTTTTCATATAATATATAGTTATGTGTGAAAATAAATAACAAGTTATACATGTGATAGCGCACATATGCAGATAAGCAAATAAATATTTATTTTATTTAATTTATGGTGCAAACAAAACAGTATTTAATGTAGTTAAACAGAGCTATAAAGTAGTTATTAATAAATACACATATACCATTTAACAAAAATGTCAAAATCAATATAGCATTGCTGAACAAAATCTTCAACAAGAACAACATTAATATTAGCTACAGCTGCATCAAAAACCTCAAATAGTATATAGCACAACATAATAATATAACATTAAACAAATATTTAAACAACCTCAATAACAATATTAATACAAACTTCACAGCTAAGACCTACCATACCACACCCATTGTAGTGAACACCCCTCATTCTATTTGTATTCCAGTGGTGATATGTAAGTTCCATTCAAGTAGCTTTTTCCCCACAAATCTCTACTTTGTGAAAACGATTTTCAAGAGGATTCTTCTCCGATCACTAGTCTTAACATGGTCAAGTCTAGGGTTAACCATTATGTTCCCTACATATCCACAAAAACTGTGCCTCTTACTCCATAATCCTCTACCTCAAATGTCTCTTGAGCCTTGTGCAAGGTGAAAATAATTTTAAAAAAAAGACTAATATATTTTAAATTTAACAAGTATTATATTTTTCAGTACATAGGAATATGCAGAATCTATATCTACAATTTACAATCATGATATTATTTCAATATTCATGTTTTGAGCTAAGTTGTTATTGTTGGTTGGTTGGATTTGTAAAAAAACAGCATATCAACCTCCCTGGATTATTTAATGCCAAAATCTAAATGTTTTTTATGCAATTCTATTTTTTCTGAGGTAATAATGGTTTTAGAGATACAAGTCTTACTAATTAACCCATAGCTAGGGAGAAAGGGTTGATTAATACTTTTCCCAATGATATTTGTGCATAAGGGAATATGACGAACCCAAATGGAATTGGAACTCAGATTAGCAATTCCAAGCCATTATTCATAATACCACCTGCACACCTAAGTTTACAGAACCTGGTATTTCCAAGTGGTCACCCATCTAGGTACTGACCAGACTTGATGTTGCTTAACTTTGGTGATCATACAAGAACCGGTGTTTCAACATTATATGGCCATAAGCCTAAGTAATTGTAACTGAAAGGAACATTAACTTATCCTGTTAGAACTCATGTGATCCAAAATTGTGTCCCTCTTTTTTAAATTCACATCTTTTCACTTAAGTCGTATTTGCAGCTGGTGGTTATTGCTGATTTTAAAAGTATGCTCAATTATTGAGTAATAGCTGTTTATTATCACAATTTTTCTTATATCTTTTCAAAGCTCCGTCGTCCAGTCCCCAAAATCTTACAGTTCAACCATTGAAAGGAAGAATTGTGTATCTGACATGGCAGGTAAAACTTCTCTTTTTTTTAATTTTGTCATTTTTGCATGCATTCAAATTGATTAAAAAGATCATATTTTACATAAAGCTCTTTATAATGCGTGAGCTGGACTTGTGAGTACAATTGTTTTGTATTTCTTTAAGGCTTTCAGGAATCCCATCAATAAGTCTATTGGAACATTTTCCAATAAATTCGAGGGCTTCAACGACTATTATTGAGTTATGTCCCTTGATAAGCCAATACAAGAAAGTTATGTAAAAAAAAAAATTGCTAAAACAAAATCCTAAATAAAAAAAAACATTCAGAAAAACATAAATAAAAACTGTGCTGCACTACATTAAAAGTATTATGATCTTATTAAAGAGAAAAATAGATTAATGAATTATTTTTATATAAATAGAACTCGGGTATATTCCATAATCAGGAAAGTTTAACATTCTTGTCCACAAAAAATCGATGTGTTCAGAAGGTGGTTTTTCTATTGAGACTACTCCCTCAGCAATGTTTATTGTTTTAAAAAGTGATTATCATTTTAATAAAACCTTAACATAAGAAAGTGAATTTATACATTTTATGTTTTCTTGAAAATTTACAAAAATATTAAGCACTATTTATTAAATTGTTAATTTACATTCTAAAAAAATGTATACAAATTAATACAAGGCAATGTTTATCATTGACCAATTTATAAAGAAATAAATATGAAAAAATTTTTATACATAAATTTATAAAAATTTACTAAATCATAAAACTATATGAACCAACTATAATGAAATCTTTATTCTTTACCATTTTATAAAGTTTGAATCAATTCTGAGATATAAAAAATATGAAAAGAAAATCATGTATATATTTAAATTTTCTTGTTCTATAATTCATAAAATTATATATAACATTATAATCATATATATAACATTATTATATATATTTTCTTGTTCTATAGTTTATAAAATTATATATAAAAACTTATTTTCAGTGTTATTTGTTTATAAAATGGTAAATGATAAAAATTGCTTTGTAGTTCATATACTGAGTGTCCATAAAATTCGTGTGCACTTTAAAAAATTTATAACTTTATTTGTATTTGCGATAGAAATAATTTGTAAAAAGGATTAGAAAGAAGTAAATCTATTATTTTTTAAGGTTTTATTGAAATTTTATTTAAGTTTCCACATGTCCTCCATCATTAGCAATACAAAGGGTAATACGATTTTGCACTTCACAGAAAAAATTTGCCAACTGATTTACAGTAATGCCTGAAATCATATTTAGTTATTTTATCTATACTTAAAACAAGGTAGATTAAACTTTATAACATTTTTTACAGATTATTTCCATCGCAAATGCAAATAAAGTTATAAATTTTTTTAAAGTGTACACGAACTTTATGGACACCTTGTATTTTGAAAATTTTGTAGATTTAAAATCTTAATTCCTGGACTTTTATTGTTCTCACTCTTTAATAGTGTTTTTTTTTTCCCCCTCAACTCCTTCCATCTTAATGGCATTTTTACCTTGCCTGGGGTGAAATTAAAAACAAAATTATATGTATGTTATTATATATTATTATATATATGACAATAATATAATATTTTTATGATGTATGGTGGCCGTTAATAATTAAGTATAACTCAAGACTTCAATGTTAAGATAAAACAGTATTTTTTAATTACAACCGCAAATAGATAATTAACAAGAAGAAAGAAGTAAAAGTCAACGAAAGATAATTAACCATTCCAGTGAATACCTTGTTAGAAGCACGACTTGGCTTAACGTAGCCTAGATCAAAACCCAAATCATCAACGCACAATAATTCGACTGGATAGTTCGACTCAGTCAATAATCACCGCAGTCTGACACCACTATTTATACACCTGGTGGAAAACATATATTCATAAATTCAGAATGTCATGTTCAAACCTCGGTGTTGGTAGTTACTCAAGTTCTTCCTATATGATAAATATTAATTAATAAAAGATAAATTTATAATTATATAATTATTTTAAAAATTATAGAATTATTAAAAAAATAGAATTATTGTTGTAGAATAGTTATGGACATTCATTTAAATCCAGTAGTAAATATTGTATGTTGGTCTGCAGTTGGAGATTCATTGTGGAATTCATTTGACTCACTTCTAGCAGTTGACAACTTCTACACACTGCTAGTGAATCTTACATGTGTTGTTCTTGTCCTAAGTATTATTGTTCATTACCAACCTTCATGTGATTATTTTATTCAGTAACCTTCCCTAGGTTACAACAGATAGATATGAACAGAGTTGGATAGATAGATAGTGTTGTAGCATACCTACGGCCAATAATGGGTACATCCCCATTCACATGAATGCAGTAGTAAATACTGTATGTTGGCCTGCAGTTGGAGATTCATTGTGGAATTCACTTGACTCACTTCTAGCAGTTGATTTCTTCTTCTACACACTGCTGGCAAATCTTATATATGTTGTTCTTGTCCTAAGTATTATCATTCATTACCAACCTTTATTGATTATTCTATTCAGTAACCTTCCTTAGGTTACAACATATATATACCATAAATTTATATTACATATAAATTATAATATTATATATGATAATAGAAAATAGAAAACACCCAAAATAGGTTCTTATTATATATTATTTCTATACATATTATTTTCTATTTTATCCTACAAATTATAAGATCAAGCTGAGAAAATTTCATAGCATGTTATTGTTTTAAAAACTGAATATGAAATGAGTCATAAATTTGATAATGCTGGAAATAATTTTTGGCAATTTTATATTTACCATAGATTACTCTAAGAAAAAGAAAGTTATACTGCTATACTATATCTCATTTGATTGAAATACTCAAATAGACAAAATATTCTTTTTGCTGAAACTACTGTTATTTCAATGTTAGGCAACATAATAATAAATTATTAAAAATGATAGACATTCTATGCATGTTGAATTCATCCATCATCTTTCCTAAACTGTGAATCACCTTCTGAAAACCTGGCTACTACAGATGCAAAGAAAGATGTTCAATATAATTATTAAAGGAAAGGAATTGTTTTTCATTAAGTCTTCTTTGAAATTTCATAGTCATTGAGAGCTTCAGAATTATTTCATAGAAATTCATTAGAATTTGTCTATATTTTTGTGATGAGGTATTGTAACTATTTACATTGTTTGGACTGTTGTCTTCATCTTTGTCATATTCACAACATTTCAGCTATTGTACACTCCGGCCTTCTTCAGGTGATATATGTCAGAATTTTGAACAAAACCCTTTATTTAGTTCACTGGATTAGGTTGTTCTAGTTCCACGTGCCATGCCTTTTTTTGATATCTCAGTTTCAGTTAATTCCCTTTAGTAACTCAACTCTCCAGTGGCCAGGTATTTAACTCACAACTCTTTGAGTTAAATCCCTAAGAACACATAGCCCAGTGGATAAAACCATTGGCTAAATTAATCCAGATGTGACTTGGGTTAAAGTCATTATTATCCGTGCTGTAAGTTATAGATAGTAATTTTCATGAAGTAATGATAAGAAAGAGTGTTGAACTGTTATGTAATATTAATCCTGTAATATATCTGTGAATGCTGGACAATTTCCTCACAGATCAGTCTTGAGGCAAAAGAAATGTGGTTCTACAGAAAGATGCTGAGAATACTATGTGATAAAAAAAAAAGGTAAATAGTGTTCTGCATTTTAAAAATGATAGTGTGACTATACTTGGCCAAAAGTTTTGCTGCACTAACTCTGGGCATTATTACATTCCTCTTACTAGTTTAGGTTTCAAAATGAATGAAAGTATTGGTCTTAAATTTAGCAAATTTTCTTTGTGGATCTATTGCCTCTCCATCATCTAGATGGTTTACCATTAGGTCCAAGAGGATTTTTTTCTGGTTTCATTCTTCTGATAACTGATATGTCATTGACTTATTTTACTGAATTTATTGCCTCTATATGTATTGCCTCTTCATCTTCTACAAAGATAATACTCCTGTTGATTTCTGTGTACAGAGCTATTACATTATATCCTTTGTCTGTGCACATCAATTGGTTCAGACTTTATTTGATGGATTGCTGGAGAGGAAGTTCTCATTAAAGTCTCCTGGTTTAACACCCATCACCTTTTTTATTTGAACTGTCATTTCACCGAGAGTTATGTCTCTGATGGTAGACATTATTAGTTTTTCATTGTCTTCCCCAAAGATTGGCAATTTTGGGGCCTCTGTAAGCCAATATAGCATCGGGCAACTTAATATGTTCACCAAGTTGCTGGACCATACAGTCAGTTCTTGATGATGATATTGTGGTCTAATATATTTTTCAAGAGTTCTATATGTCACTAGAGCTGCTTGATTACAGTCCATCTTGAACAGAATCCAACTTTTCATATGATAACTTCATTCCTTCCTCTCTGTTTAATTTATCAGGGTCCATTTCCAGCACTGCTTCTCTGGCTTTACCATTTTGACTCAAAAACCCAGTTGCCTTTTCTTCATATCTATATTTGCTGCCAATTCCCAAAACTTCATTTCTTTTTTCCAAGTATGGTACTTTTCTAGGATAAGCACTGGTGGGAGTAAAATCTTTATATTTGTAGCCATTCATCTTTTTTTTTTTTTTTATGAACTATGCTTTGCTATCACATGATAAAACAGGATATTGCTCAATAAACTGAGTGACAACACTTCATCATAAAATAGAAAAATATACACTGGGGAGACATTTGAGTAAACTTAAATAATACTTAACAGATAAATCCACTTTGACAGCAATGGAGACAAGCCTGCTGCTGCTGTTTAGAACACATCCATCAAACTGAGGAGCAGGAATCTAATATCTTCATACATTTGTTAACCAAGGATGGTGAGTTCAATCCTTGGTAGGACCACAAGAGTCAGTATAGTTAATACTATGAATCAAACATTTTAAGGAAAATGAAAACAAAATGGACACTTGTACTTAGATTGATTTTTTTTTTTTTTTTTACAACTTATATTTTAGACTGTAAGAATTTTTTGAGAGAATAATGATTTACTGATACAAGTTCTACTAATTAACCCATAGCTGGAGGGATAAGACATGGATACATACCTTTCCCAATGATATTTATACTTAAATGAATATAACAAACCTAACTGAAATTGTAACTGATTTCCAGTTCTGAAACCTTACCCAAAAAATCCAAACTTACAGCACCTGATATTTCCAAGCAGTCACCCGTCTAGGTACTGACCAGGCTTGATATTGCTTAACTTTGGTGATCTAATGAAAACCAGTGTTTCAACATGAAATAGCCATCAGCCCTTGTACTTAGAACCAGAAACATAGAGTTGAAATTTCTGGGACTCGGTATGTCTTGTGAGTGTTAAACACTCATGTCCCTCTTTCCTCAGAATTTTCAGGTGTTTTATTCAAAGTGTAAATATAAGTTGCCTTGTTCTTTCTATCTTTCCTAAGACTTCCACTTTGTTTTCACAACTTGCCTATTCTCAGCATTTGTCAATAGAACCACAACTCTCACATTTCAAGTTTCTTTATCATGCATCAAGAAATTGTTTGACATTCACTATTTTTTTCCATTATTTTTCTCTTTAATTTTTAACTGAGAAAGTCTATCAGATTGTAAACCTTCATTAAAAATTTTTGTGTGAAGAATTCCAATTTTTGTCTGAAATTCTGGGATGCAGAGTTAGCATTATTTATATTATATTAGTTTTGAATTTGATGACATAGTAATTGTGTGTTCAATCCCTGAGCTTAGTGGAAACAAGGCAAGCAATAAGAAAAGCAGTACTAATTAAGAGTGAATTGAGATATCTCTATGCATGTGTTGTAGAGTAGTTTTCACAGTGGAGGCTTATATTTCACTAAGTCGGTCCTAAAAGGGTTCGACATACAAAACATTAGGAACTTGAAATAATAGTGAATGATGCAGCAATCTAGTTGTGGTGGTTGATACTTTAATGTCCGACATTGACTGACTCACCAACTCACTCCAGCTCCCTGGCGACTGCTACTACTACAATGTAACCCGGATATAAGAGAGTTGTCGGGACCGGAGAAGAAGTCTCTTATATCCGAGTTTCTCTTATATCTGGGTTTGGTCTATTTTATATACATTAACACAGGCTCTAATTTGGGACCAGAGAAAATCTCTCTTATATCCGGGTTACACTGTACTACTTATTATCTGTGGGAGAGTCTATTAACAATAGAATAGGTATGTTCCGGTATAACAGCATGGACAGCTGAAAGAGAACAATATACACCCTTGTGCAAATTAATTGAAACAAAACAAATAATTCTGTTATTATTTACTTTCTTTCATTTTTTCCAATGAAACATGACCCAGTGCATATGATAGTACTGCATATGTCCATTCCACAAAGTCGTACCTTCCTGATTGAACACAGTTTCTCGATTGGATTTAAATCAAGAGAGTTTCCAGGTCAAACTATAGTACTTTGATTTGATCACTGGTAAGGCTTGCCAGTGTGTTTGTGCAGCATTACAATTTTCATATGCTTCCATGGAGTAACGTCCATTGAAGACATTGGCTGTAGGACAACTAATCAATTGTCAAGAAAGTAGTGTCTGGGCATGATGAAAATCTGAAGCAGTCACAGATGACACAATATTTTTCAAGGCCAAACAACTTTTCTCATATACCCTGAAAATAGTTTCATATTACTGTACACCACTGCAGATGACCTAATCTGAGGAAAAATAGAAATTGATTACACCCTGTCACTCCAGTAGGTCTAAAACTGACAGTAAGAGAAAGAAAGGAAACTAAAGTGACTGTTTCAATTAATTTCCACAAGGGTGTATATATGTAAATTGGGTAAAGGGTTCAGTTCAAAACAGCTGAAATATTGTGATAACAACAACGAAGATGACAACTAGTAAAGACTTTCAGATTTGGAAACTCTGCCTTTCGGTCAGTGATATAGCAGGAATTTTAAATAATTAATGAACTAAAGTGAACTAATTTACATAATTTCATGACGTTTTCTAGAAGAGTTGATCAGAAGCTTTCAGAAAAATTTATAGATTATTATGGTTCTTGGAAGTAATTTAACAGTACTGTGAGTAAATAGAAACAGCATTTCACCCACAGGAATCCATGTCTTTGAAGTTAAACCCTCATCTCCTATGTAAATAACTTTTTGTAGTTAATAATTTTTATTTTATTAAATTCACACACAGAAATTCTTTATCTCTGCTATCAATTTGAACTTTTCCAGTTTTTACCATTTTTAATGATTTTATTATTGCTTTATTTTTTTTTTGTCAGCCTCCCTCAAAGTTTTATCAAAATGGCCCCCTGAAGCAGTATGTGGTGAGATACCAATCTGTAAGTCCCATTGAAGGTTGCGAAGATAAAGATGTTCACTATTACGCCTCTGAGGGTCATTCAGCCAACATAAGTGGTTTACTTCCTGGAACAGAATACATTTTTCAAATTTCCTTAGAGAATGAAGCAGGCCGTGGGCCTCCAAGTGACATAGTCCGGGTCTCTACTCTGCCAGAAGGTAAGACTGACCGACACTGTTCTTTTTCTTTTCTCATTTCACTAAAAACTAATTATGGAAGAACTTTGGTACTTGTATTGCATTTTGTCACCAATGATCTACATGGTGCGATGGATAAATTGCCATCTAAATGACACAAAAATGAAAATAATACTGACATCACATTTTAACAGATATATTGAAATTCTAAAGAATAAATTTATTCAATAAAATTGCTGTTGGCTTCAACCATGGCCTCTAGACGACTTCAGAATCTCCTGCAACTCTTTTGGATGGTATTCCTGTATAAATTGGTGAATGCTGCCATAATCCTTGCCTTCAGTTCATCTTTGGTGTTAAAAGGAGTTTTGTTGGTCTCTCGATCCATTGTACCCCGCACATAATAATCAAGGGGGTGGCCGAAATGTAAGTTAGGTGGCCAGATGTAAGGGGTGATGTGATCATAGAAATTGTCTGATAGCTATGACTGGGTTCTCCTGCTTGTGAAGCATGATGCAGAATCCTGTTGCTAAACATAAGGTCTTCCAGTAGCCACCTTATGGATCCAGGGCAGCACTATCTCCTCAAGGTACTTGTAGATCTTTGTCTTGAATCTGAGGTCCTCACCAACAAATTCGGGAGTTCTTTTCTTATAAGCTGCTGTATGTTTGTAATCACCATTAGACTCATCCAACTCTTTCCAAATCCTCAGCACTGTCCTCAGATTGACACCCAAACACTCTGAAATATTTGTATTGGAGTGTCTGGCACCAAGCAGTACAGAATGGTGTTCCCAAATTTCTGAATTGTGTCATGGTACTCTTTTTCTCACAGATAGTTCCTAAGTGACTCTACTATACTGTGCAGTCAACAAAATCAAAAACAATGTACATGTGCAAAATTAAAAATATAAAATAGTGATAATTTACCTATCGCACCCCGTAGAAGTGAGAAAAACATCAGGACATACCTTTGAATATCAAATCTACAGCAGATACATTCTGGAAATATTTGAGATAAGAATTGGGTAACTCAGTTGTGAACTTTATTGTTTTATTTTTATCTTAATATTGTTGCTTTATATTAAAACAATAAAAAAGCAACATTAATAAGATGGTGTGAAACTAGTATTAAATTATAGTGAAAATACTTCAGCTAAAAATCAACAAATATAAATTGGTGTGAAACTAGTCATAAGTTGAGATACTAATGAGGAAAGCTCATCAGAACAATTACAGGGCAATATTTAAAAGAGAGCCAAAGGGAAGCTACATTACAATGTTAGGAAAGTGATTAAAGTTGAGATGTCTGGTCAAGACCGATAATGTTGCAGATTCTTCTCTGGATTTTTTCAATAATTTCTAGATGTATAGCAGAATTCCCAGACGAGATGTGATAGCAATATTTGATACACTGTTGAATGTGCATGAATCAATCCTGATGAGGAAAATTGTCTAGCATGACAACTTTCCTGGAAGCAGACTTGATTTGATTCAATATAATTATTTCACTTCATATCAGTGGAAAATGTGGGACCAAGAAGGTTCAGTGAGTGGCTCTTCTGTAGATTAGCATCTGCCATGCTGATAGGAGGCATAAAAGGTTCTTTAAGATAATTAAAACAGAACAGTTTCATTTTAGAGCCATTAAAATTAACAAGCCACTTCTTGCCCCAGTTAACAACAGATTGAAGGTCATTTTCAAGATCAGCTGTCAATTGGATTTTATCAGACCTATCAGATTTACTATTAAAACAAGAATAAATACTTGTTATTCATATAGATATCAACTTCAGAACTGATAACGTTGGAAAGGTCATTGATGAAAATAAGGAACACTTGTAAAATAACTGAGTGGAGGAGCTGTTAAAGATAAATTTCATCACAAAGTTTGTTAAGTGTTGTAACTTAAGGATGGTTACTGAATAGAATAATCACATGAACGTTGATAATGAACAATAATACTTAGGACAAGAACAACATATATAAGATTTGACAGCAGCATGTAGCAGTAGTCAACTGTTAGAAGTGAGTCAAGTGAATTCCAGAATGAATCTCCAACTGCAGACCAACATACAGTATTCACTACTGTATTTATGGGAATGGGGGTATATATGCTACAACAATAAGAAAGATTGAATCAAATAAAAGAAGTGGTCTGAAACACTGTAACTCTTCAACTTGTGGAGAAGACCC
Organism: Acanthosepion pharaonis; assembly: GCA_903632075.3. Taxonomy (NCBI): domain Eukaryota; kingdom Metazoa; phylum Mollusca; class Cephalopoda; order Sepiida; family Sepiidae; genus Acanthosepion; species Acanthosepion pharaonis. The sequence goes on from CAHIKZ030004832.1 coordinate 852,420, forward strand.
ACATACTGAACCCTATCAAATATCTTCGCAATATCTAAAACAACTGCCTGAACTTTGCCATTCTTATCTAAAGTTTGACAGTTTTTCAAGTTAACACATCAGCAGTTAACCGAGAGGAGCAAGAACCATATTGTTTATCCACAAGGTGAGATACTTAACAAATTCAGAGTTTCTTAAAGCTTCTAATACTTTTATAAAAATTTTAATTCCTTACTAAATCTAAATTCTTGTTCTAAACACAAAAAACCTAGTTAGTAGGAATAGAAAAAGAAAAGAGAAGACATGCTTCTCTTCTTTCTTGAGGTCAAAGTAGGTGCAAATAACAAAACAACTCAAAAATTGCATAAAATTTTAAAGGAAAAACATTTATTACACAAGTAAAGAAAAAAATGGTACAAATACAAAATTTGCACAAAAATTTCCTTTTTTGCACCTATGAACACCTTGAGCCCTGACCACCACTTTACCAGTGGTAGAGAAAAATGACTTAATGCTCAGCTACCAGTTGAACGGTGGGTAAACACTTGTAACTGTATTTTATATTTCCCATGAAATATTACATACCAATTATTTGCAAATTTTGACTCAGAAGCTCAGGTAGAAGGGTTAAAATTGTTCAGGAACACAGGGCTCAAAAGGTTAAGGCATGTTAACAAATTTCTGCTGTTCCAAAAAGGAATACCATCCAAAAATGAAAAAAAAAAACAGGCTTACAGTTGAGGAAAAGACACAAAGATTCAATGACAAAAAGAGAAAACAATTCAAGAAGGCAGAAAAACAAATGAGCAAACACCTTTCAGAAAAAACGCCTACTTTTACTTACATCACAAGCGTCTTTGAGACATATAGTAATTTTGGAAATGTCACTTTTGAATTCACAATGTTCATTTTTGATAAAGTTTCTTTGAATTCTTTTTATTCTTTGTTGTCAAACTGCAAGAGAATTTTCACAGTATTTACATTAGTCGGACTATTGTCCTCATCTTTGTCGCCATATTTGTCACAACATTTCGGCCATTGTACACTCCGGCCTTCTTCAGGTGGTTGGAATTTCGAACTGAACCCTTTATTTCGCTCACCGGGGTAGACTGTTCTAGTTCCACGTGCCATGTTTGATGGATGTCAGTTATCAGTTATCTCCTGCTAATAAAGGGTTCAGTTCAAAATTCCAACCACCTGAAGAAGGCCGTAGCGTACAACAGCCGAAACATTGTGACAAATATGGCGACAAAGATGAGGACAATAGTCCGACTAATGTAAATAGTGTACATAATACCTCATCTCAGAAATATAGACAGAGAATTTTCACTTGTGAACTTCAAGGTTCTCTGCAGCTGGCTGGTAACTGATGCTTTTTTAACTGTCTTAATTGACTTGATGTCAATTTGCCTGGTCCCTTTGATGTCAAAATGTCTTCTTCCTCATCCACTGACCTGACATCTATTTATTTGAAAAAAATAGGCTCACAGAAGTCCCCCACTCGGGTTCTTACTTGGGCTTCAGACCACGTCTCTCATGGGTCATTATATATAAAAAAGAATTTTCCATAAACTTGAAATAGATTCTTAACAATTTGTGCAGATTTCAACTGCTGAGCCAAAAAAGATATACATATTTAATAATTTTTTACACAAACAGTCTAGTCTTCATAAAAAAACACTTCTCTCAAACGAATAAGTACTAAAAGAACAACTTAGACAATTAAACATTTATTCATGATTAAAATTTTTAAAGTAGTAAAAATAAAATCTTAATCAAAGAGGGGGAGATGACAAGATCTGGCACATCTTAATCCCCAAAACTCCCAACCCAGTGGTGTAGGCAGCAGTTTTTGGAGCACTGTTGTGGCCTCTGTCAATATTTTTCAACACTGTTTTTTGGCCATCCATCATTTTTTTAATTATTTTTAAACTGACATTACAATTTCAGTCATCAACTAATATTGTGTATCTGCATGGATGGTGCAGTGCATACTACACAGGAACCCTTGACAATGTTGGAACCTCAAAAGGGCTAGTTTCAGCAGCACTTTTTTTGCTTTGTGCATTTTTTACCTTTTTTTACCTAAATTATATTGCTAATCATCATTTCTAATAATCAACATGGCTGGTGCTTACTACCTTGAACTTTTCCACTGCATGGGGACCAAATGCTTACTGTGGAGGGGGGGAAAGAATTGCTAATTTCAGTAGAGCTTATTTTTTTAAATTCTAATTTTCTTTCTCAACAGTTGTTTTAAATCAATTCAGAAGATAATATATCTTGGTAAAAATCATTTTTCCTTCCAAGATCATCCACTAAGAAGAATCTCTGATAATTTTTTTATTTTATAATAGTAATACTAACCAGAAGTCCACAGCTATTAATTAAATTAAAATTTCTAGTTCGTATTTTTTACATTTCTAGAAAGATAAAACCAAGAAAATGATCGCTTAAAAAAATAAATATGTTTAAAGATTTCAACACATGAAAAATTTTACAGAAAACTGAAATACAGTTTTTAAAACAAATTTTTATGACAATCCCATTTGTGTCGTGTTTAGAATCTTTCATAAATTTTTTTTTTTTTTTCAGCGAAGATGCACCAGTGATTAATCCTTATGAAAATGTAAAAGTTTGCGACTTAAACATTTTTTCGAGTAAAATTTAGGCTTGAAAATATTGGAGGTTATTACAAAAAGAATAACATTTTCATAATAAAAGTAAATAATTAATATGTACTGAAATGTTCATTTAAATTCGATAATTCCCTGATTTTTGGTAATTTAAAAAAGCATTGCCCTCCCCCCATGCAAATTTTCTATTGAGTGTTTGTGGTCCCCAGGTTGGGAAACTTTTAATTCAACATGTAGTAGAGAGAGGGGCTCCATCTTAAAGTTTTGTGGGGAGACCCTGAGACCCTAGCACTGGCACTGGAGATGATTAAATGATTAATACTTTGAAGGATCAAACAATTCTCCAAAGTTCTTAAAAATAAAAGCTACAGAAGAGAATTTACAACAATCCAGAAAGTAAAATGCAGCAAACATCTATTGTAGAGTTTGGAGAGAACAGGATCATATTTCTTAAGGACAAATACAGCAATATCATCAATTTGTGGAAATCAAATTTGGACATGATGGATGAAGTTGTATAGAAATCACAAGTACAGACATTCTATGTGGAATATCAAGTAAAGATGATCTTGATGAATCAAGAGTAGAATTGGATGAGACTTTGCAGGCAAAGCATCCTGCTTTATAAGCAGAAGATGATAGCAATTTAAATTGATTGAAGCGGGGAGAGATTGGTGAATTATTTGACACCCTCTTACAGAGCTACCATTAGTCATAAGAACCAAACTGTGCTGTATATAATCGCTTTCTCAGATCAATGATTAAAAATGACTTTGAGCAAATGAAACCTGTAGGTCTCATCAAGGACTATTCTTCTTCAAACCTCATAGAGTGGTGCTACAAAATAAAAAAACCAAAGAACTGTATAAAATAATAGAAACCATATTAATTGAGGACTTTCAACAACTGTAACAACTAAAATGGATAGCACATGTAAATCAGAGAGAAAATAACAACATAATCAAAATGTTGACATTCAACACTACTTCACACAAAAGCTTAGGAAGGAAACCTCCATCAATATTGGAAAGAGCGATAGCAGCAACTGGACTTGAGAAACCTTTTGTGAAAAAATATTTTAAGAGAAAGATTTTATGAATTTCAACCAAAGATAGCACTGGCTACTTGATCTATGAATTCCAAATATTTCCTAATAAGGAAACGGCTAATATTACAATAATTATTAGCAAAAACAAGGATAGTATAATGTAAGGCTTAAAATATCTATGGTAGTAGGGATTGTGTTAGGTTTAAATTTATTTAACAAAATAAAGCATAAATAGTTTTCTATAGTAATTTCTAATGATAACTCAACAAAAACAGATGGCATCATGTATTAATAATGAATACACTAAGAAATCTAATTTTATCTATTTTTTTTTAACATACAAGTCAGTGTTTACCATCAGTTTCAGTGGCTATGAAGATAACCCTAATTGACCATTCCTTTTTGCCATCAGGCTAGGGTATAAAGATAAGCTAATTTTCCTTTAAGTATACTCTATCCATTATTGACACATTTGCCATTATTGACACACTTGTAAAAATTGCTATAGACGACCACGCAAATATTTTACTTACGCATGTTAAGTCATGATGTTGCACGCATTTTATTTGCTTGTTTTGATCTCGACCAAATCCAACTTGACGTGTGTTGAACAAAGACTATTGTCCCCATCTTTGTTGTTAAAAACAATGTTTCAGCCATTATGCCCTTTGGCCTTCATCAGGTGTTTGTTGATCCTGATAATCTTCAGGGAATTTCAAACTGAGCTCTTTATTTAATCTACAGGGGAAGATTGTTCTTATTCTGTTGCCCATGTTCAGAGATTATCTCTTATTTAATCTATATGGGCATACTGTTCTCATTTCACTGCCTATGTCTATTTTGTGTACTTGGACTCATTGGAAATATAGTGAGCAACAACTGAGCAGTACTAAAAATAAGAACAAGAGACAAGATATTCCTAGACATGGTCAGTGGAAAGAGAAGTTTACTCCTATAGATTAAATAAAGGGTTCAGTTCAGAATTCCCTGTAGGATACATGGATCAACATACACCTGATGAAAGCCAGGTTGCACAACAGCTGTAACATTGTGATAACAACAACAAAGATGAAGACAATAGTTTGAATGTAAATAATGGTACTGATATGTTGCAAACACCCTTTCAAAGTATAGGTACAATTATATGTGCCATTCAGTGTGTGTGAAAATACTAACTCCTGAAAATAGAAGGTTCTTAATTAGGTAATAATGAAATGATGGATTATTCCATTATTTTAATAAAGGCAGTCTGTTTTCTTCACTTGGTCCCTGTATTTATTTTGTTCATAGGCAGTCACTTAAGAGACAATGGCAGCATATACTTGGTAAATTCTTCAAATGTCAATGAACATTACTTCCTTTGGCTCCATCTGTCTATTCCATTGAAAACTCTTTTGAATGCAGAACTGTGTCGATTGTGGCTGAACAAGCTGATTTTTGAGCACCAATCCCTGAGACAGCCACAGCACTTGAAGGTAGAGATTGAAGCTGGGCATTTACAGCCACAGCTTTTCTTCTTTCCTTTCTGACATGTCCTTTCATTCCCTGAAGTGGTGAAACCTAAACATACAGCCTACCAGCAAGAATAGTAATTTGCAGCTGACTCTTTCCAATTGTCCACTCTGGTATCAATGGATATCAGGTCATCTCTGTATCACAACAGCAAGTACCTACAGGCCAGGACCCTAGAGAAAGTTCCACATATAGATCTCTTTTGGGATAGAGCAAACCCACTCACAGTAGATTCATACACACAATCCCCAAATGTCAATGAGCATCGATGGTTACTGTAAAGGAAAAATGATTTTTTTTAACTGTTAAGTTAGAGGAGAAAAATTTTTTTTTTTAATTTTTCATGGATTATCATCATTTTTCAGGTCAGAAAGTATTTTTTTTTAATGTAAGAATTTTTTTTAGATGATAATAATCTACTGATACAGGTCCTACTAATTAACCCATAGCTGGGAGAAGAAGAGGAGGATTGATAATAATAATAATGGTTTAGTGATACAATTTTTACTAATTAACCCATAGCTGGGAGAAGAAGAAGAGGATTGATAATAATAATGGTTTAGTGATACAATTTTTACTAATTAACCCATAGCTTGTGGAAGAAGAGGTGGATTGATTCCTTTCCCAAGATTATTTGCATGTAAGTGAATATAACAAACTGAGCTGGAATTGGAACTCAGCTCTCCAATTTCCAATTCCAAACTATTATCCATTACACCACCCACACATCTAAGATCACAGCACCTAATATTCCCAAATGGTTATACATCTAGATACTGACCATGATCAATGTTGCTTAACTGGATCATACAAGAACCAGTGTTTCAACATGATATGCAGAAAATTATTTATGTTTCCTTCTATCCAAATTCATTCAAAGAGCTCCTGGAGAAAGCTTAAAATATTGTATTCCGTTACTTTAATAATATGGTGTACATTCTTATAGTGGAACACACCTATTCTATAGTTAATAGACTCTCCCACCTATAATAAGTAGGAGTAGTAAGAGTAACGAGTGAGTCAGTCTGTCGATGCCGGACGACAGTTAGTCGAATACTAAAGTATCAGCGGCCACAACTACATTACTCTGCATTATACCTATTATATCAAGTTCCTAACGTTTTGTACGTTGAACCTATTTTAGGACCGACTTAGTACAAATACAAGCCTCCTCTGTGAAATCACTCCACAACATACATAAATGCACAAATGGCATTCTTTATATCAAAACTTCATCTAGCTATTTCCTGCAACTGATTTTCTACTACGCCATGTGGTTGGATTCTTTATAAATATTCCAAGAAAAAAAAAATTATCAAGTTTTTCATTTTAGTTACATTGTAAAAAGCTATCTTTTTTTTACTGACAGACAGATTTATTTTACATTTCTTCCCCTGGACAGTGGTATTAGGAAGTTCTGAGATTCAACTTGTAAAGAAAGCCACCATTATTCCTCAATATAGTTCTCACATTAAATAAATTCGGCCAGCATCCTCTTCAATAACCTCAATCTGAATCTAGACAACAATTGCAATGCCTCTTCATCACATGTCAGGAGCAAGAGACAAACTTTGAAGCAATATGGACTATTGTCCTCACCTTTGTCATTGTTATCACAACATTTTGACCACTTTGCTCTCTGGCCTTCCTCAGGTGTATATCGATCTAGGTAACCTACTGGAAATTCCGAACTAAACCCTTTATTTAATCTACAAGAGCAAACAGTTCTTGTTCATTTGCTCATGTCTAGGGATATCTTGTCTTGTTCTTATTTTTAGTATTGCTTGTACTATTTTCATCGAGTTCAAGTACACACTGCCTAACCCAGCCCAGCGATTGAACTCACATGTTACCAAATTCATGAACCAATACTTTCATCTTCTAGTCTATTGTCCTGAAGACGATATGATGCCTGCCTGTTAATGTTTTCCATGAGGATCTTGTAGAAAAACTAATAAGTAAGTAAATAAAGAATAAAAAACAAAAAAGAAAATCATTTTCCCATTATTTAAGTTATAAAGAACCTTTTGTGATTGTGGACAGCTTTACTTGTCACTTTTGCTATGTCAAATGAAAGCACATTATCACTTCCAAAAATGCTTGTTATATTCGAGATTTCTTAAACGCTGGTACTAGTAGTAACACCTTCTAATAATATCTGCACTAGTTAATACTTGTTCAAGTAGTAATCACCAAATAGTATAATGATTGTAATCTGTATAGTCGTAGAGAGAGTGAACGTATAGCAATAGTGGATAAACAAGAAGAAAGAATACTGATTGTATAGTCATCACGCTACTTCCTATTTATTCACTTCCTTTATGATCACATGATCTGCTTAATAATGGAATTGCCCATGTTACTCACTGGCAATCTAGTTTCAAACAACAGTGTCAGCAATGACACTTACTCTTATACAACAGAAACCATAAAGGGTTTCTGGTCACATGTGCAATTTTATGATCCCAGAAAGAATGGAATCCTTTTTTTTTTTCCACTTTCCAACGAGATTGTTCAGAAGTATTTTCAGCAGCTCTACTCATGAAGCAAAGATTCAGCCATCCCAACTCAGCATAAGTCTGACTTGAGCTCAACCATCTTTAATTGTTCTTATCTTTACTTCCCATAAATTATTTCTGAACCAAAAAGGAAAATGAACATACACAAAAGACATTTAACTTTTTTTTTCAATGCAGTCAACATCAAAGGAATAAATGTCTGTAGTAGAAACACAAGATTTTCTTTATATGCTTCTAGCTTCTTTGTTTATATATTGAACATGCACCTTCACCTAAAAAATACACACAGAACCCACAACCTTGTTAATATCTACAATCTCCTGGCAGACTCCATAATTAATTCCAGTTAGATGTGAGAGATGGTGAATTGTTTGGTGAGAGTCTTGGATGAGATCACAATTCGCTTCACATTTTTCTGAACATTTCTAAATAGTCTTGAACCATTTTATGACCAACCTTAATTAAAATGCACATTTCACTCAAAAAACTTTATATTCAACTTAAAGAAATGTTTGCCAAAAGCTTAACAAAGCATTTCAAAACTCTCTATTAAAGATTTTTCATGCGTCATACAAAATTTGGTCTACTCATATTTGTCAATCTTCGTAAAGGTCACAGAGCCAATCTAGTAGAATGCTACAAAGCCTAACATAAGAATTGAAAATGAGTAGTTAACATATACAGTCAGAACATTTTTTTTAATAGCACCTAGTATATTATTTTCTCTTTTTTTTTAAAAGGCCATAGGGGAGCATAACTCTCTATAGAATAATTTGTTTTATTATCTTAGTCCTGATTATGATGATAAACTACATCTGGCAGCAAAGCTTCTGATTGGGAGATTGGAGGTTTTAAGGAGTGTGGAACCACCTCTTAATTGCTATTGTTGCCAGGTTCACCCTGACTCTTGTTGGTAGCACCTGTTAGGGTCCCAGGTATAGGCAAATAGTGAACCCCAAAACAAAATGCTATGAAAGTATAAAATTAATTTTAAATAGTGTTGTAGAGTAGTTTGACAGTGCAGGCTTGTATTTAACTAAGTTGGTCCTAAAAAGGTTCGACGTACAAAATGTTAGGAACTTGATATAATAGTTAATGACGCAGCAATCTAGTTGTGGTGGCTGATACTTTAATGTCAGACCTCTTAATACTCTTCAAAAGTTATCTCTTCGTCTGGACTGTACGTGAAAATTTTAATCGAATTCCATATTGTATTCTCTGGGAAAGAATCATTTTGTAGATTTTTATTTCCTCTTCTCAGTTATTTCCAGAATTTTGTTTTGAAACTCCTTATGCATTTGTTCCATTTCTTGTTGAAACTGCATCTATTAAAAGTTTGCTCCTGTAGTTGCATCTGGAATGTCTTCTGCTGCTCTAATATTGTCATCTTTTGTTCCGTCTGGAAATTAAAAAATTCCTGGAATATATTTTTGCATTCCTCCATCTTTGCAAAAAGTTTACACAATGCTTAAAGTTGTTATATATAGCAAATGAATCTTTTTTTTTTTTTTTTTTTTCCGTATGAGTTTCGAATCCTGGTCGCCAAAGTTGTTGTAGAGTAGTTTCACAGTGGAGGCTTGTATTTCACTGAGTCAGTCCTAAAAAGGTTCGACGTACAAAACGTTAGGAACTTGATATAATAGTTAATAACACAGCAATCTAGTTGTGGTGTCTGATACTTTAATGTCCGACCTAGACTGACTCACCAACTCTCTGAGCTCACTGGTGACTGCTACTACTCCTACTTATTATAGGTGGGAGAGTCTATTAATAATAGAATAGGTATCTTCCAGTATAAATAGTAAAATTATCAAAAATATTTATTTATAGCAAAATGTCCAATTTTATCTGTAGTTGAAGCCATAAAATTATGTTCAAAATATTTAGATTTCATCATTAAATAACTCATAGAGTTTGATATGTCACTAAACAAAATCAGTCAAACAACCAACATAAAAGAACTCTTTCATGACATTAAACCGTCTAATATCTGACAATTTCTTAGATTCATCTCCATTCCAAAATATAACTTTCACAAAACTACAATATAAAACACACATTTCACCACCTCTAGTAATTATATGTATATGCACAAAAGCTGAGTATCATCTTCCATATATTCAACTTTGAAGGCAGAATAACATTTATCATATTTTTATTATTTCAGAGTCTCAAGAAAATTAAATTTTGGCATTAAATGAACCATATGCTATTAAACAAAGAAATCAGTCTTTATTATCTGTGAATTTCAATGATTTATTGGGAATGATAATGAAGTGGATTCTCATTGCTTTCTCCATGGTTTGGAATTCAGTGTCATGTTTCTCTTAGACTGGTTGCCATCCAGAGCTAAAGATTCCCATCTACTCTTATTTAACCCATAGCTGGGGGGAGAATAAATGAATTCATACCTTGCCCAGTGGCAATAGTACAAAAGCAAATACAGCAGACTATGTTGGAATTAGAACTCTCCATATTAATAACTGTAATGCTATCCTCACATTATGCTAAAACCAAAAATACAGAGATTAAAATTGTTTTGTAGTTACTTCACATAACTGGTATACATTACTTCATCCTTGTTATGTCTCAATTACTGTATTTGATGACATGTAACCCCCCTCCATACTAATAAGGAAACTGTTGTAAAGTAGGACAGCATACTTCCTGTAATTCCCTACTACTATGACAATAGACTGCCCTTACTTATAAATATAGCAAGTAGCCACATTAGAGTAGGATTTGAGGAGTATTTGATTTACTCAAGTATTTCCATTCTATGTATAAGGATTTACTAAACCTCTTCCTCTTTGTTTCCTCTACCTTATCTTCTGTTCTTTCAATACTCTCTCTAACTACGGCCTTCCTAATTCTCAGTCATTTTGAACAAAGACAACTATATAACAGAAACTGAATTAAACTGATTCTTACAGAAAGAGACAGCTGAAATTTCAAGGACATTTTAAGAAGAAAGAGATCTTGGAGAATCTAATGCTCAAAAGACATACTGAAAGCAAGGAAGACTTAGAAGAACAATGAGTATGATACTTAACAATTTTGTGTCAATGAATGATGACAAAGATAAAGAGGGATGATAAAGAGAGTGAAAGTTACTTAGAGCAGAAGGAAGTTGAGATATGTCATGTTCACCCATGTCCTTTCAGTACAAGAGTCATAAACAAGAACATTAGGGAATTAGACAAGTTGCAAGTATTGGTAATTTGTTGCCTCTGGATAACTTAGTATCTAAGACTCAGTTGATATTTTTGGGGTCATTTTTTTTTTAAGTTGGAGGAAGTAGGTTTTTTTAATCTGCTTTTTTTTTTTTAAATAAAAACATTACTTATTTTCCTATTTAAATTCACATTAATACTATTTATTTTGAGATTGCTTCTTTTGCACAATTCAAACTGTGATTAAGGCAATTTCTTGAAGCTATTTATAAAAACGCATTATCAGTGGTAGTCGAGAGTACAGATATTGATTTTTGCAAACACAGCTGCAGAATCACTGAGATTAATGCATTGTAAAGAAACAAAGCTATTTTTGAAAGCTTTGCATACAATGGATTTAATGAGCTTTTAATTCTTTTAGTAACTTTGGAATCAATATGTTTTTGTGAAAACTTTTCTCTATAATTTTTAATATACTTTTGAATGATTTATTAAAAATGTATATATTTTTCCATTTCAGCACCAACTGGGAGCCCACAAAATATCATTGCAAAAAGTCCTTCCCCAAAGAGGATAGAAGTTTTCTGGAATGTAAGTGTTCTCCTTTTATGTGACGTGTCCCTTCAGGACGTAGGTGATCATAGCCCTCCATATCTTCCTGTTTCTTGTATCTCTTAATAAGTTTTGTGTCTTTATTATTTCTCCCAAACCTTGTGTTGTAATGTAAACAAAGAGTCCGTTGAAATTTTGGGGAAACACCTAACCAGTTACTGCCCCAGAAACTACAGGGGTAATAGGGAGATGGGGAAAGAGACAGGATATAACAAAAATAACACTGCCTCGGAAACCACAGCAACTTGAGGAACAAAATGCTCATGGAACTGACATCACAAGATACCATGTCTTGCCAACTGCAACTGCTGTTTTCCCTCTACTTTTATTGGCATGAGGCATCTTACAAAGGCCCTGAACTTGACCAGTTGCAGAGTGACCCAAATGTAGACAGGCCAAACTATCCCACTGCTAACGAGAAAAATCTGGATATAACTGGTGTTGACAAACATGCCCACATGCGATCCGAGGCCTCTTTTGCATCTGTGCTGACATCTGTTCACCACACCCTGTTCTGACATTCATTTGGTCAAGCCCATCAAGTATGTAACTTGCTGCTTTCTTCTGTTCCCCTTTCCCTTAATCTGTCCCATGAGTATCTGGTTTTCCAAGCCTTCCTTCCTCATTACATGTCCCAGAAATTTCAACTGCCTCTTTCTGATGTTAATTTTAAGTTTCCTTTTTGTTTCGATTTTCTCCAAAACCTTGTCATTGTTTACATGTTCAGTCCATTCTATCCTCAGCATTTTTCTGTAAAATTACATTTTTGTTGCTTCAAGTCTCTTCATCATCTTTGAGAAGATTGTCCAGCATTCGCTACCATATAGGAGGATAAATATCATGTAACAGTTCAGTACTCTTTTTTTAATCCTAATTTTACTAGAAGAGATAGACATACTCAATATCCATTATTTTCTTTTATAAATTTTATTTTATTTTTTTTGTACCAAATGCCATCAGTAACATTTTAACTACTTTATCTCTTATGCACTAAACAACATTATTTGGTAAATGTCCCCTTTTTGAAATTTGCGATGTATCTTTATTTTGTCCTCTGCACACTAATAATAACTACATTCCCAAGATAAGCTTTTCCAAAACAAAAACTATCATCTGGTATGTTTTTATTTTAAGCATTTCACCCCAAGCAAGGTGAGTTTCACTATCACACAAGGTTTACAGAGAGTAGAGAACAAGATTAAAAAGGTGTGTTTGGGGAGAGGATAAAGAGAAGAATTGGGAACAAGATCAAGGTATCAAAAGATGTCGATTAAAATTACACTTGAATATTTGAAGATTATAGTTATCAGGGAATCAAGTAAGATGAAGGGAGTTCTCCAGATGGGAAGTGCGAGAGAAGCTGTTTGACTAAAAAAGACAATTACATTTTGACAGTGAAAGGGTGGGACCGAGATGCTCACTTAAATTCATGCAGTCTGGGAACCAGAGAAAGCAACTTGTCAGAACAGTTGACATGAAAATACTCATAGAAAAGACAGAGGGAAGCCACGGTATGCCTGTGAGAAAGCGACGAGATGCCAGGTCAGAACCTATCACATTGCATATCTATCTCTGGATTTTGTCAATGACCTCCTGACCATATATGAAAGCAATATTCCATGCAAGGATGGATGATTGATTTATAGATTTGAAGGATGGACTCAGACGAGAAAAACTTTCTGGTATGACACAGAGAACCAACTTTCTTTGTGGTAGATGAAGCTATTGAGTCTATGTATTTGTTTCACATCATATCAGTGGACAGCATGAGACGAAGCAGGTGCAACAAGGTGCTCTCGTGGAGAAGGGCATTAGCCATTCCAATGGGAGGCAGAGGAAAGTAGTGATAACACATAGACTAAATCCATCAGAAAAATTCAGGATGAAAAATTAGTAAATATTAAATACTTCAAATACCTCCGGGTATGCATCAGTCAAGACAAACTTAGTATATATTTAAATTGAAACAGCTAAATATCTTCTTTGCATTGTAGTAGTTATTGGTTTGAACTTTGTGATGTCATTTGCGGCTGCATGCCATGTGCTGCCGACCCCTGTTATAAAGGACTGTGGGAATAAAGTACCAAAGATTATGGACACAATCTGTGAAAATCAAATGTTATTTAGTGGGGACTGCTGTAGAAGTGAACAAGAAGTGCTTCAGCTAAAACACTAAAATCCAAATTATAGGAAATGATTAAGAGTTAGGCCAGCAGAAATGTTGATCAACTCATAGACAACAATTGGAATCATTTAAGGAAGAATTGGGCAGCACAAAAGAGGAGAGAAATAGTTTGAAAGAAAGGATCAGAAGAATTAATTTCAGGATGATCAGATAAAGAAAAAAAAACAATTATTTTGTTATTTTATAAGTACATGATTGTAATTGAGAGATGTGCATGTAACATAGCTGTTATAAGTGCTCTAGGATAAAATTCTCATGAAGTTGGTTTCTTTTATATCATGTTTGGAAAAAGGCATGAATCCAACAAATTGGGCCCCTTTTTTTTTTTTTTTTAAACAATGATTTTCAACCTGTTTTAAGGCCAAGAGCTACTCAAGGTAGAGTTTTACAGAGTAAGTGTCCCAGTTAATGGGATATGTGGGGAAGATAATGTTTAACTTTGAATGGGTTAAGATTGTAGTAAATCAGGAAGAATCTTCTTGGGTGTCGGTTCCACAAAACAACAGTTCATGAAAGAAGCTGCTTGAGAGGAAATTACATCTCACCAAAGGAATACAAAGAGAATGAGGGGGGTTGCTACAATGTGCCCTGGATAGTGGGTCTTAGCCATGAAGGTTAAAACTGGTTGAACTAAGGAATGTAGTTAATCTGAACACTTTCCATGAAAATAGCGATAGAGCAGTGAGAGGCCTGTGATGTTTTGTCTATGGAAAATAGGTTTTAGGGTGGAAAATAATTTGCCACCCACAAGAACATGGAGATGCTTTTGGACTTTACTGAGACTGAAGAGTAAAGTCCGAGCAGTTCCTGCCCATATATAGCAACAGTACTCCATTTTTGGCCTGACCTGGCTCTTGTAAAGGTTAAGATAGCACCCAATCTCAGAGACAAAAACCTTTGAATTCATAATTAGCCTTGCCTGAGAAACATCCATTGCTACTATGGTTACAATACTTATGGTTCCCGTGTGACCTTACAAGGTTACAGGACTCATGATCAAAATACAGTGAAACTGTTTAAATATTGTACTCAGTATTGATATGGACATTTTTTTTAATCATTTCATCCCAAGCAAGGTAACAATGTAACTAGGACACAGGTGATTACAGGGAGTGAAAGAGAATGAGAAAACTTTAATGAGAATTGAGAAAAAGGACAATAAAAGAACAAGATTCAGAAAAACAAAAGAAGGTTATTGACATTGCATTTAATTTTTTGAAAACTCTAGGTGGCAGGGAAGCAAGTAATCAGAAGAGTATTCCACAGGAGAGAAGTGCGTGAAAAAAAACTATTAGAGTAGAACTGACAGTAGTTGCATCTGTCTAACCAACAGTAAAATGGTGTGACCTAATTGTCAATTTAGTAGCATGCTTAAATTCGTGCAGTTGAGAGACTAAGAAGAACAGCTCATCAGAGCAATTGCAACAAAAATTTTAGAGAAAAGACAGAGGGAAGCCACATCACATCACTGGGAAAGTGACTGAAGTGGAGATGACAACAAGTCAGGATTGATTACATTAAAGATCCTTCTTTAAGTTTTGTAAAGAATCTTTAGTTATTAATATATTATTTCTTTTTACATTGAAAGCATTTTATTTTTTAAATCTTGATTTTAAATGTGACTTTATCATTGATATATTGATTGTAAAAAAAAAATGTGATTAATTTGTCAAGGAGATTCTTAATAATATCAACATGGGAGATGACCCCAGTATATGATACCAATAGGAAACACCTGAGAACCATACCATGATTGATTTGTCAAATGGGTGACTTCTTGATAATATTAACCTGGAGAGATGATCCCATCATGTGGTATCATTGGGAAACACCTGAGAACAATACAATGGGTTGACCCAAGCTTTGTGAGTGACATTGGGTAGACAGAACTGTTCAGAAACCATCAATGGTTGTGCCTTGACTTCTCAGCCATGAAAAACTTCCTGAACAAAAAAGGCCTGAATAGTGCTATTGAACACAGATCTTTCCAGTCAGGCATATCAGATGAAATAACAATTTCCCCTAGGAGATGCAGGTTCAAATCCTGCTAGAGGGCACATATTTTTCTAACAAGATTTCTCAAAATACTCACGGCGGTAGATGGAAATAAATAAATATACTGTTTAATGTGTTAAAGGTAAAAGACAATAGAAGAATTTAGTAAACACTATTGTATTCATATTGTCAACTGAAAATTATGTCATGTCCTATCACATGTGGAAATATTGTTTTTATTGTTGTGTTGACAGACTCAATCATTTTCTTTTGATTTCTTGATACAGTTGTGTACATTTTTGGGAGAGTAGTAATTCTGTTCAGAAAGGTGATCTAGGAAAAAAAGCCTGGGCATAGACTAATATTTAGATTATATTCAATGGCAGCACTCTCAAGGATTTTCCTTCTGAGTGAGTTATTTTATTTTATTTCTTATTGAGTTATTTTATTTTATTTTTATTTTTTTTTTTATGAGTGTAACATTTTTAAAATCAAAATTGTGGTTGAATTTATTTCTATGTAGTTTATTGTTTTCTATGTAGTTGTTTATTGTTTTTTGTTCTCATAGATGAATTTTTTTAAATTTCTGCTTGTTTCTCCAATATATTGGGATGAACAGTTTTAGCAATTTCTTTTATAAATGCCTGCTTCAGAAATATTATTGCTATTAGTGTCTGTTAATCTGATTATATCCATAATGGTTTTGGAAATGTTTGTGACTATTTTAAGATTATTTAGATGGGATAGATTGTTCTGGATAGTGGACATGACAGAATTGGTCAGGAGTATTATGCATCTGTTTTCATGTAATTTATTATTACGGATTAAAAAATAATAACATAATCCATCAGCTAATAATACAGTTTTCCTATTGTCTTTTACTTTTGTCATATTGTCTTTTTCTACAGGTTAACTCTGAGAAATTTTTCATGCTGTTTAATAAATAACTAACTACAGAGAATCCACTCAAATATGATTATCCATTAAAAAAATAATTTTTTAACAAATAAAATAGAAATATGTCAGATTAATAAATGAAAAATCCATTCATATACATATATATATATATATATTCATGAATCACTCATACAAAAAACAAATAACACATTTCTCATAGCATTTTTTCGGATTACATCTCTATTTTCGTTGTCCTCTTATTACAGAGAAGTAAAAACAAAAACAAAATCTATTTCCATACCTGAGGATGTCTGTAGGAACAGACGAAAGCTTGTAAAAATTAAAAGACCTTATGCAACTGGAATTTATGAACAGGGATCATATCATTCATATACAGGTTCAGGGTTGATGTATCTTATTTATATTGTTTGCGAAGATGTATTCTCGCCATTTAAATCATTTACCTCTATATTTGTTTTTTGTATGAATGATTCATGAATTTATAAATTATAATTGCACCTTTAATTGAAATATACATATAAATATATATATATATATATATATATATATATAACTTCTTTCCATGTGTATTGATGATTTTTTTTGGTTTCAGTATTAAAAAATAAAGCTTAAAGTTTCTATTTACTTATAAATTCCATATGTGTTTTAATAATTTTTAAACTTTAACACAAACTCTCATTATTTTGCTGGAAATTAAAATACTAACTCTGATACTTTCATTAAGAAAATTGTATAAACCATTTATTTAAACCTTAAAATGTTATAAGTTATTGGGACAGAAGCAAAATGAATAAATCCTTAATGAAATATTTGAATTAAATCCACATGCAAATCTTCAAGAAAAATGACTTTGTAGTTTCTGAATAATCACTTTATTAATTGGAAAAATCAGAAAATTACATTTATAAATTGGTTTAGTAGGACGAGTAGACTAAGGTTTTTAGGTCAGTAAAGTCATTACTTCTAATCACCACAAGTAATTTTGAATAAATATCTATATATAAAATTCTTTGACTTTCATTAGTCCGTTCATCCAGCACACCCTCTAAAATAGTCATATATTGACCAATTGAAACTATATTTTGGGGAGAAGTGCAAACAGTACTGTTGGTTTGTTTAGGATTAGTAAAAACTGTGAAGTAGGGTTTCTGTCGAAGCATTTTTCCAACACAATCAGCTTATTCAAATTTCATCAATTGCTTTGTGGAATTGAACAAAACATAGAGTTTGTAAATCTCAACAAAAATAATTTGAACAATACTAAATGCTGTGGGAATTTCAACATACATCAGTGTGTTGCAAAAAATTCTACTGTTCCAAAATTCACCAAAAGATTAACCAGTCCTACAAAAGCTGACATATTGTCAAAATAAACTTTGGTTTCAAATATGCTTGATTTTTGTTTCTTTTTCCTTGTATTTCACCTCTGACCTGTATCCAACATTTTAACTTAAACCTGCTTCAGAACTTGACCTTTCTGCATTTAGCATCAGCCTACTAATTCAGAAGATAGATATCAGTCAAGTTTGGTTCAAACTGTTTCTTTGTTTTCAATTAGTCATCTGGAATATGCAAATGCAGCACAATATGTTTATCAAGATTGACAGTTGCTTTGTATTCTTGGTTCACTGATATCCTTCCCAGTATTTTCATTTTGCTTTACTCTGATTTCATTATCATGACATTGAGTCTGTTCATAATAACATATTTTATTACATCATTGAGAGGAAGATAATTGTTTTTATTTCTATCTTGTTTGCAACAACAGACATTAATTTTATGTTTCTGTAATATGATGTAAGCGAAAAGTCGGGGAAAGAATTTTCTTCTTTTTTTGGGGGGAGGGGGCTTTTTAGAGACTTCCATATTATTATTGATGTCTTTTAAATTTTCTTTTTTTTTTTCAAACTAAATCCTCCATTAAAGATTTAGTATGAAGAAATTCCAAATAATTAAAATGAAAAAAAAATCTCATTAAAAAATCTCAAATAAAATCTCACAAAAAGAATTTCTCCAACGAAGTATTGCTATTATTAAATATTGATTTTTTTTTTTTTTTATCAGTTTCCTCATTTTTGTTATCTTTATCAGAATAATTTTGTGCTTGCTACACCATCCAACCTTCTTTCTGAGATGAGATATTGCTACAATGAAACATTGATTCTTTTTTATCAATTTCTTTGTCATTGCTATTGTTGTGTTACCAAATATACATTGGGCAACTTTGATAGTATCTGCCAGTGGTAAGCAGATAATTACACAGGCATTTATAACAAATAAAGACAGGGAGAAAACAGAATAACTTAAATGCAGCTTTTATTTTCTAGAAATAGAACATGGTAACAGAGTACAGAAATGTTAAATGCTTTCTCTCCAACCCTGAAATGAAAAACTAGTAGATGTTACAAATAATGTCTTTACTCAAGACCCTGGCATGTTGTGTTATTAAAAGGTGTATCTACTCACATATCAGGAATACATCTTCTCATGGATTCACTTAAAAGACTGTCTCTGTACAGACCAGATTTCAATGACTGGCTAAGTTTGTTGTATACTAATTGAGGAAAACTAACCCAACCAGTTTTTATCACAATGTTTTCATTGCTATACCATCTAACCTGCTTTCTACCTAAATGTTATATATGTGGTATTGTTATTATTATACAATGATTTTTTTAACTAATTTTCTCATCTTGTCTTATCACAGTTTTTGTACTCAGTCAGTGAATGTTGAATGTTTCCTTATAAGGGAAAGGTTAATATTACCATTACAATGCAGATCACATAACTATCCTGGATTTTGTTGGACATAAAATGTCCTTTCCTCATCACCTCCAACTCATATCTGAGAGCAGATTTTGCTACATTGAGCTGTTCAGTAATAGTTCTGAACAACTTGCTGGATTGTGGTTGATCATATCCCTTTACCTACAAGATGAATTCAGCCATCCCTACAATAACTTTTGTTTTGCTCTGGATGACATATCCTTACCAGAGGCCTCCAGCTTATTCTCAACTTTAGACACAAAGGACCTCATGATGGGTTGATAAGCCATAAAACAAAACAACTAACCACAAAGAAGCTGACAACTTTCAGGAGCAGAACTGACAACAGTTTTTACAGAACAATTCATTATATTTGATGATGAAAAGAAAGAATGTTTGATGGATTCAAGACAAATAATTTTCATAACATATTGGTAAAACACGATTTAGAATTATGAGTGTTTTCTTGGCATATTTATGCATGAAAAAATGAACTTCATCATTGGAAATGTGTTGAATATTTATACACAATTCTTTGTTGAAGATTCAAAAATAATAAAGTATTTATATTCCGCAAATATATTTTAGTTGTTTTCACATTCAGCGTCAGCATAAAAGAAAGCTAGATTTTCAAAAAGTCATGAGCATTAACCCTAAAACTTCTTCATTTTTTAAGGTTTGCTGCTAGAAATTTTCTCACCAGAATATATCTTACATATTTATAAGTCTGCCATCCATCCTTGCTATGAATATTACTGACACATCTGTTCTGGTACTCCTACTATATATTTAGAGATTATTGATAAAATCCAAAGAATCAGCTATATTATTGGTCCTGATCTGGTATCTTGGCTTCATTGACTTTCCTTCTGCCATAAAGTGGCCTCTTCTATGAATACTTTCATGGAAATTCTTCCGTTGAGCTCTTTGTGAAAGTACCTAGACTTTATGAATTTTAGTGCAGTACAAGGTCTCATCAATTTATGGTTGAGTTGGCTATGCTAACAATTTCTTTTTCTCGCATTTCTTGCCTGTGGAACTCTCTTCCAGCTCTATGATTTTCGGTCAATTTGCAATGTCAATCACTATCTGTTGTCCTCCTGATTCCTCTTCCTTTGTTCCCACTCCTTAGTAATGTTTCTGTTTTCTAATTCTTTCACACTTAGTAACCCCTTGTGTCTTAGCGGCTTTACTAGTGGCTGAACTACCTTAAAAATAAATAAAAATAACTGAATATATTTTAATGTGAGTTTTAAATTGATTTTTTTAAGTGTACATGTATTCACTTTATTGTTTTCCATAAACAACAATGGTGTTTGTTGATTTCCCAAGAGGAAGGGGAATGATTGCAAAAATTTTCCCACTCCTCCTCTTATAGCCAGATATACATGAAATGCATGCTGGGATATTTTTCTTAGACAGTAAAATGGGATAGCTTGCGATTTGACATGACTCTGTTCAAATCTGCCATTTCAGGTGGTTTGGACAGAGAGAAACCCAGACGAAGCTGTGCCAAGGGGAAAAGTCGTCTGTGGAGTTTGATAAACCTGACTCTGTGTATATGGGGTCTACAGGGAATTTTTGCCCAAGCCTACGGGCTCAGATTTTCTCCATATAAAAAAAAAACGTCCTTGTGCCACATCCTGCCTTGTGGGGAGGCAAAGTAAATAACCTCAGTCCAGAACTACTCCCTTAATTATGAGACAGACCTACTGCTTCTAACTCATCAGTGTTAAGGCAAACACATGTGCCATGAAAAATAATATTTATAGTAATAAGCAATAATATTAGATTAAAATATTTATTAAAAAAATTAGTGTTTACATTTTGGGTATTAAAAGAAAAAACAAAGGAAATAGAGATTTGAAGAAGTTGTAAACGAGAGGTATACATTCTTTAAGTAAGTAATTGGATCATGCCTTATCACAACAATTTCCCATGACTGAATTGGTTATAGTACCCTTTGGCCATTGGAATGGCTCCCATAATGGAAAAAAGGAATACAAGTTTCAGTTGGGAGGCACATTTTTCTTTAGTGGGACTTCTCAATGTAGGTTGGTTGATATTAATTTAACTGTTTAATAAAATAAGAAACAAGGATATCAACTTAGATGTACCTGCTTAAAATAACATTTTTAGTAATAAGAAATATTTTCTTTGTTGCGAGAGGTAAAGTGTGTCTTCTCACTCTGTTGGTCATCATATAAGGAGAGTGTGGCCTTCAAAAATAACATTATATGTAACAACCAGGGGTAGTAATTCTTTTCCCTATTAATACAGGTTTCCCCAACTATCAAAAATTGTGTAAAGTGCAGAAGCAGATACTATTTATATGGGAAATACTTTTGGAAAAGTTAACTAAAATTTAACCTTCTATGTCTGCTTGCTTTGATGTTGAAAGTTTGTCATCTGATGTAGAAGACTTAAAATACAGCAATATGATTGGCTGTTTTGCATCATGATTTTTTCTCATATATACAGTTTTTGAAAAACGCTCAAATCATTCTATAAACCAAAGAGTTTTTTCAAAATTAAAGTCCTACTTTTCTGCAGTCATTATATCACTGTAAATCATAGTGAAAATGTAAAGATTATATTTTTGATCTGACAAATGCTCAAAAATGTTACCATATCAATTCATGGTCATTTCTTTATTTGCTTTACAATATACCAAGTGTTCCAAGAATTAGAACTTCAGATAAACATTTCTAAAAAGATTCCTTTATCTATGATTGGAATTATTATAGTGGTGGCATTCAGAATGCTAACTTGCTAAATTTGAAACATTTAAATACCTGGATCATTCATAACAAATTTAGTACAGTAGATATAAAAGCTGTATACAGAACATAACTTACTTCAGAGCAGGGGTTCTCAACTGGGAGGCATTTCTCACCCAGGGTAATTTCAGTGTTTCAGGGAGTGGAGAAATCTTTTACTTTTTCTTGTTTTTTATTTACAGAATTTAGAGCCTATCATGAGTATAAAAAAACTCTTCTGTAAGAATAATGTATATGTAAATATATATGTACTAATATGGTAAAGAATGAAAATTTTCAATTATATATGCATATTATTTTAAATGCACTTTTTGAGTCTGACAATCTTGGAAAGTGGAGGGATGACATTCTAACATACAGTGCATTGGGCAAAAAGGTTGTGAACTATTGCTGTATAGGCACTTTTGTCCAGTGTTGTATGATCTTACTCAAACAAAATATTGATTTGTAAACTGAAGTCATGTACTTAGATCGCCTTGTCACATCCAGACTTTCATATCGATGTCATGCCCAACATCCAACTCATCCTGAAATGTCTTTTTCTCAGAGTTTAAAAATGGCTTCAAATGAATTAATCCTAGTAATCTTAAAGAAGACATACAAAATACAAAAAACACATCAGTTGTTCAACAATAAGTAGGCCATATAACTAATAGGGTAACCAGTAAAAAAGTGACAAATTTATTATCACTGTTTTGACAGAATAATTGACCTTGAATAAATTTATTGAATATTCATGACCTTGAATAATCATTCGATTCTTACATAGTTACTTAACTCTGATTGGTTCTTTTATGATTAATTGCTGCTCAATCTTGTAACTCATCATTTAAAGTTTATTTACAAATTTCATCTTTTGTTCTGCCCTTCTTGTATGGCTAAACAACTTACTGATTTTGAGTGTCAAGTTATCGTACTTTTCAAAGAAGAACATCTTATGTGGGGATTGACAAAATATGTAGAAATTATTCCTGAATTTTTCAGTCACATCAGTCATCACCAGTTTTCAATGCTTGTCTCATGTCTTTCTAAATTTACCGCTTTTTTTTTTACTGGGTACTCAGTAGATGAGAAAATAATTATATATTCCAGCAGTTAACTTTTTTTATCAAAAACAAAAATATTGGAAAAAAATTTCCACCACTATTAGAAAGAGCTATATTATTTAGTGGACTTCTGAAGTTTAATATCCTGAAAAACTGTTTTAATAAAAAGGATTTATTAATTTCAGTCACCAGTAACACTAACTGTTCATTTAGTAAGCATACTGAAGTGATTAAAATAACTAATTTTACAACTAACTTTTATTTTTTTTTTAAACGTTCAATCCTCCAAAACAATGCCTAAGTGTCACTCAAAGTAGAGAATTACTGAATGGGGATGTTGTAAGTAGGGAGCAAAGCTTGTATATTATGAGGATATATAGGTCAGATAATGATTGACATTTGATGAGGTTAAGATTCTAGTGCTCTGGGTAGCATACCTTTGATTGTCCATTCCAAATTACAACAGGAAGAAGCTGCCTGAGTGAACTTACTCTTTACTAATGGAATATGAAGAAGATAAGGATGAGTAAACTTAGTGTACATGGCATAACCGGTTCCAGTTGTGAATGCCTGAACTAGTGGAATGAAGGAATGTTGTTTAATTTAACATATGCCATGAAAATAGCAGTAGAGTATCAAGAGGCTAGCAACATTCCATGATGTGGAAGCAGTTGAAGGTTGGAAAAAAATCAACCACAAGCTGACACACAGTCTTTTAAACTTGGTTGAAGATAAAAGTGAGGAAGCCAAATGTGACAGCAATACTTCATTTTTGGTCTGGTCTTACTCTTGTAGAGATAGAGCACAGCAGGAAAAGTCAACTACTTTCTGGAGGAAACCAACCATTTTTGTAGTGTCTTGGATCATATATATGAGGTCCATTTGAGGTTATATATTTTATTTCAGTCTATATAAGCACAATACAGAAAATACAGTTTGGAATGAAAATCTCTTCCATATTAGAAAGAGCTATAATCTTTAGTGAAGTCTATTTTCCTGAAAAACTATTTTAAGAGAAAGATCTTATAAATTTCAACCAACAGTCAATGAATGTGGTCAATGAATGTTTAATGTTTCCTTATAAAGAAACAGCTAATTTCTTCATTATCATTTTTTGTAAAGAGGGTTTATTCTTCCAGACACCTTGTCAAACTAACCACACCAAGTAATAGTGTAATGGTTTGAGTATCCAGATTTTTTGTTTTGTACTTCAAAATCACAAAGATCTTTATCAAATAACAAAACCACATCAAATGAAAACTTTCCAACAACAATAACAACTAAAATGGGTAGAATGTGTAAACTAGGAGGGAAAATAATGATGTAATCAAGATGGTAACATTTCACACTACATTAAACAGAGGGAAGGAAAAAAAACATCAATAATAGAAGGAGCAATAACAGTTAATGGATTTGAGAAACCTATTTTAACTCGTAGAGAAAATAAAGGTACTAGAAAGAGTTCTAACAGTTGACTTGAGAAATCTATTTTCCTGAAAAGCTGTTTTAAGAGAAAGATTTGATAAATTTCAACCAAGATTGAATGTTTCCTTATAAGGAAATGTCTATTATTACCATTTCCCTTTTAAAATCAGTCTACAGCTGACATTTATATTCCAAGATCCCTAGTGGATACCAAACACTATATTTCCTCATAGGGTTCAATTATGTTTACTAGTAGAGAAAATAAGGGTACTAGAAAGAGTTCTAACAGTTGACTTGAGAAACCTATTTTCCTGAAAAACTGTTTTAAGAGAAAGATTTGATAAATTTCAACTGATAGTCACACACAGTGTTCAGTCAATGAAAAGGAAATGTTTCCTGTATGGAAGCAGCTAATCTCACTATTAGCATTTCACAATTTTAGTTTACAAAACTTTTTATTGAAAATCTCAAATTTTGGATGTCAAGAGAAATTTGTAAATTCATTCACACAACATTTTGTGTGCAAGAAAACAATTTGAGTTCTAAATGTCAGTGATTTGCAAAAATTTAACAAGTCTCTTCTGAAGACTGTACTAAATTGGTAGTCAGTGAAAATCTGATACCACAATGGATATTTTCATGCTTTCATTCTCTTCTTTTTGATATCTGCCTCATAGCTGTGAAACTATTCTCTGGTCACATTATCCCATTTATTTTCTTACTCAGAATGATGGTTTATCAGGAAATATGCAAAATTCAATATCTGTGCAGCCAGTCTCCCATAAATAACTTCTAATTGATGTATCAATGTATATTATTTGCACATGATTTTGTCAAGGTTGACTGTGAAGGTCAAGTATTTTGTTGCTCCTGTCTGTGAAGGTAAAGTTATTATAGCAGCAGTTGTTTGAATTTGTATATAAAATATCATTACAATAAAGACTTAAAGAATCTGAAGCTAATGTTATATAGATATGCATATTGTTTATATGTGTTTGCCAATTGTCACTGTTGACCAATCTATTTTTATTAATATTAGCACAAGTAGTATTTTCATTATACAAATGGGAAGTTAACCTACAAGATAGGGTAGTAGTTGTATATGCAACATACACATTTGTGTAGGATTGAGGATACAATTAGTGGTGGCAATAGATTCAATATAATCTTTCACCTTCATGTCAACTGAGAACATTAGCTGAAGAAGGCACAACAAGGCATTCTCTTGGAAATTAGCATCAGTTGTACAAATTGAAGTCCGAGAAGGGTCTCTCAGATGATTAATAGAGAGCCGTTTAGTTTTGGAGGTGTTAAAATTAACAATTATCCTTTTGTTAACAACAGATTGAAGGACATTTTGGATATCAGCTGCCATTTTGACCTTTATAAAACTGAACAGACTTACTATCAGCATAGATACCAAATTGAGAGCTGATGACATCAGGAAGGTCATTGAGGAAAATTAAAAAACAAAGTAAGACCAAAGATGGAACCCTGAGGGACACCTGCATTAGTATGAACGGATCTGGCAATATCTGTTCAGGATAATTTTCATTTTACAATTTCATAGGAAAGACTGGATCAGTTCAAAAATTTGTCAAGAGAGACTATAACATTTTAGCTTGTAGAGATAACCTGTATATCAAACCATGTTGAAAGGTTTTGAGATGTCCAAATCTACAGTTCGAACTTCACCATTCTTATCTTAATCTTGATAGACTCTTTCTATGATTATTGTCATTACATTATCAGCAGTTGACTTGGAGAAATGAAAGCCATATTTAGTATCTGTCTATATTTCTGAGATGAAGTATTATGCACACTATTTACATTATTTGGACTATTGTCCTCATTTTTGTCGCCATGATTATCACATCACAATGTTTCAGCCATTGTAACCTGTTCTAGTTCCATGTGCCATGTCTAATGGATGTCAGTCATCTGTTAATTCCCCTCTGAAAGTTCTCCACTGCCTTAACCAGGTATTGAACTTAAACTCTTCTGGTTGACCACATATGGAGAGAAAAGGTAGATCACTGCCCTCTGTGGGATCAAGTTGAGATCATAGACAAAGAACATCATTAGAAAATTCATAAACTTAAGGAATCAGCACATATGCTAGGCCACAGAAATCTCCTGAGCCAACCAAGCATAGAAATGAATACAATATGGCAACCAGTAATAAGGAGTGCCAGAGAAAAGCAGTAATAACAACAAAAATTGCAATATGAGCTCTGTTAAAAAAACATGCAATGATAACAGCAAAAATTGCAATATGAACACTGGTAATAAATGGTTGCTGAAGACATTAGGTTTATAATACCCAGAAATTCATACACAGATGTCCTCAAGGACACATGGCACAGTGGATAAAGGTGTTGGTTAGATCCAGTGACAGGATCCAAAGTGGAGAACTTTCAGAGGGGAATTAACAGGAGATAACTGACATCCATTAGACATGGTACATGGAACCGGAACAGTCTACCCCAGTGAGCAAAATAAAGGGTTCAGTTTGACATTCCAACCACCTGAAGAAGGCTGGAGTGTACAACAACCGAAACATTGTGATAAACATGGCAACAAATATGAGGACAATAGTCCAAAACCATATTGCTAGTCTGAAAAAAAGACTGCTAGCGATGAGAGATACTTGAACAATCCACCATTGATTAGGGCCACTTGGAATCTCTCTTGGGCTTCATATTGGGTGAACATTTAGTGAGGTGAGAAAAAAGACGAAGGAACAGGATTCAGGAAGGCAGAAGATGGCAATTGATGTTGCATTTAAATTTTTGAATTAATGTAGGTGAAAGGGAGTTATACAGGTAAGAAGTGTGAGAAAATAAATTTTCAGAATAGAGCATATGGTTGCATCTAGCTAGTTCAAGAGTGAAATGTTAAGACTTGGTTGCCAATCTTGTAGCATGCAGTCGAAGCACTAATGAGAACAGCTCATCAGAAAGATTGTCATGAAAATATTTGTAAAAAAGACAGAGGGAAACCATGTCACATCTGTGGGGATATGACTGAAGACGAGATGCCAGATCAGGATGGATTACATTGTGACAAAAGAACTTTTGAGCACCTCAGGCCACAAGAAAATGAGAGAAAATCACTAAATTTTATATATAAATGTTCATATATATATATATATATATATATATATATATATATACACACACTACAGGAAAATTTGGGGGACACCCTGTATTTCTTTAAGAAACACCTTGAAATGAGAGGCTTTATTTTTTTTTTAAAATAAATGTAAAATCTCTACTTTCTCTTCCACCTCATTACATTCATACCATACACCTCATTCCTCATTCAGTATTCCTCTACCTTGAGTGGCTCTTGGTCCTTGTATTGAAGGAACTTTAATAAAAAAAATTGTAACTTTTGAGACTTTACCATCCTTGTTTGTTCTTGTGCTACAATCCATTCACACAAATTCGCTAAGTAAGTTATTTATGGTTTCTCCCTGCTTTTCTTGTCTCCAATATGTTCTGTGAGTGTCAAATTCTCCAAGCCCTCTTTCCTCATTATGTGACCCAGATATGTATTCGTAATCTTAATTTAATAGTGCAACGTTACATATACAGAAGTAAGTTAGGGTTTCTCCTTCTTTTGTCTCCAATACATTCTCTGAGTGTCAAATCCTCCAAGCCCTCTTTCCTCATTATGTGACCCAGATCTATATTGGTAATCTTAACTTAATAGTGCAATGTCATATGTACAGAAGTAAGTTAGGGTTTCTCCTTGCTTCTTTTGTCTGTGAGTGTCAAATTCTCCAAGCTCTCTTTCCTCATTAAGGATTAAATTCATAACAGTAGTCATCCAACAGCCTGAATGCAGGTAGAATCCAGAGACTATACAAAACGAGAGAAGTAAGACAAGGTTTCATCTTCTCACAAGATTTATTTAATCTCTGCAGCGAGACATCCCTAAGGGAATTAGATGACCTAATGGGATTTATCATAGGTTGACATAATTTTATTAATGTAAGATTTGTGGATGACACCGTGTCCATGGCAAACTCAAAAAGAAAACTGAAAGATCTCTTTAATAATATAATACTGGAAGGCAAGAAGAAAGGACTATTAACTGTATGAAAACTGAAGGCCTGGTCATCAGCAAAAGAGATAACCCAAGGTATGAGCTGCATATTGGAGATATAAAAATCAAGCAGGTGCAGAAATATACCTATCTGGATAGTATACAAAATCTAGTCAAAAAGTATCAGGTCTGATGCTATAAAAAGAAAACTACAACACATATCAATTCAGCATTTAATCTTCTTCAAAGTAGTCCCCTTCTGAAGCCACACACATTAACACCATTTCCAGTGATAGAAGCTGGAACTCATTTTTTGATATAGTGACCAGCTGCCTCATCACATTCTCTTGGTTTTCCTTGATTATTATTATTTTTTTATTGTATGGTTCACTCTGTACAAGTCCCAGGGGCCACTCAAGATAGAGGGTTTCATTAAGGGGTAGTTTATATGGATATGAGAGGAAGATAAGTTAACACTAGACTTGAATAGGTTAAGATTGTAGTGATTAGGGAAACATCCTATTGGGAGTCTGTTCGCAACATATAATGAACAAAGAGGACATATAGAAGGCAAGAGGAACAGAGGAAGCAGTAACGCATTAAAAAAAAATTCTTGTGAATGGATAGCAGAACAAGAACAAATAGGGATGTTAAAGAATAAAAATATAATTAGAGCAATAAAAGAGACAATTTACAGTATTTATATTGTTAGGACTATTGACCTTATATTTGTTATTATATTCACAACATTTTGGCCGCTGTATGCTCCAGCCTACTTCAGGAGATGGGAATTTCAAATCAAACCTTTTATTTTGTCCACTTGGGTGTTTTTTCTAGTTCCATGTATCCTATTCTAGATATCTCAGATTCAGTTATTTCTCTTTAGTAACTCAACTCTCCAATTTTTTATTCATCTCTGCTGTGGCCAGGTATTGACAATAAAGATGAGGCTAATAGTCAAAACAATGTAAATAGTATAAAGAGTTACAATACCTCACCTCAAAAATATAGACATAACTTTTCTGGATGTTTCAGTTTCAGTTATTTCTCTTTAGTAACTCAACTCTCCAAGTTTTTGTTCATCTCTGCTGTGGCCAGGTATTGAACTCACAACTCTTTGGGTCAAGTCACTCAATTACTTCAACCAACACTTTTATCCATTGAGCCAGTGAGTTATTAAAGGGAAATAACTGAGATTGAGATATCCAGAATAGTATGGCACTAGAACAATTTACCCCAATTGATGAAATAAAGGGTTTGGTTCAAAATTTTCCAACATATATTACCTGAAGAAGGCCAGAGCATACAACAACTGAAACACAGTGAATCTGACAATACTGATGCGGTCAATAGTCCAAAACAATGTAAATAGTGTAAATAGTTACAATACCTCACTTCAAAAATATATACTAAAGGGAGAGATGTTGTGGAGTACCATGGTCCACTACATTCTGAAATGATTTGACATATCAAAGAAGTCATTGTCTGCTTGACAAACTTGTTACACAAACACTTTACAGATATTTATTAAGCTTAAATTAATCTAGCACAAGATTATAACCAAGTGGCTCTCAGTGAGGACAAATTCATTATTATGATAATAGTCTGCTAGACAAGTTTGTTTACCTCAACTTCCCATCAGGGTGACCAAATATACATAGATAAGCCAGGCACTAAGTTGTAATTCAATTTGGATGAAATATTTCTCGATCATACTAAGAGATATTGCTTTCATATCGACCTGCACACATCTGTCCTTACCCAACTAAATGAATTCCTTCTAATCTTTTCTTTTTTATCTGCTGAATCAATTCTTGATTAAATTCTCCATTACAAAATTCAGACAACTTTCTTTGCTGACACAGACCTACACACTTTACAAATTAATATATATATATATATATATATATATATATATATATATATAATTTTATCTCAAGTAAAACATGCTTTTAGTCTAAATTTCTGGAATGAGATTTACCATATTTAGAGTTGGACTAATATCCTCATCTGGCCTTTTTCTGGTGTCTATCAGTTCACATAACCCTTAAGAGATTTCAAATTCAAACTTTTATTCAAACTATAGGGGTTGATTGTGTCAATATCAAAGGATATCTTGTCATGATTAATTGCTCAATTATTGCTTGTTCTGTTTGCACTGAGTTTGAGCATATCCATGCTGCCTGGTCCAGAGATTGAACTCAATATTACAAATTAAAAACATAATTTTTCTTCTCATGACAAAAATAAAGGAGTTCAATCATTTTTCTGTTATGTGTAAACATCTTTTATCTTAACAATTACCATTTGTAACATTATTAATATCCAGACAAGAAAAATGTTTCTTTACTTTGAAAAAGCAATTTCAGTTTTTCCCCTAATAATATGTTTTCTTTACTTGAATTTTTTTTTAATCCTTTCACCCCAAATAAGGCAATAAAACCACTAAGACACAAGGGGTTACTGAGTGTGGAAGAATTAGAAAACAGAAACTTTGCTAAGGAGTGGGAACAAAGAAAGAGTAATCAGGAGGACAAGAGATAGTGATTGACCTTCCAAATTGACTGGAAAGCATTGAGCTGGAAGAAAGTTAATCATTTCACCTCAAACAAGGCAGTAAAGCCACTAAGACACAAGGGCTTTGTGGTTGTAAAGAAAAGAAAAGACTGTCAACTTATAGTAGCAACAAACGTCTGCAATAGATTTCTTCTGTCTTTCGACCGCAACACTTGTAGCCAAATCACAGTTCATACGATAGTCCGTCGTAACAGTCCAACAAGCAGCATAGAAATGACAAAATGGGGTCACATGTCCAACCTTCACTTCTCACCAGCAAAAACGCGTGTTCGTCTCTCGAGCTCAGAAAATCTCCTGCCTTTATAAACGAAGAACAATGGCTTTTGTTCACTGAGAGATCTTTCTGATTGGTCACGCCATTCAGGGGAGGGAAGGACATTAGCATAGATTCTAGTCCTTAAAGTAGATTTTTTTTTTTTTTTTTGCTAATTTTTGGTAATTTTTCTTCAGCAGATTGCACACAAAACATGGCCATTTTTTCGAGGTAGCTGATTATCTCTTTCACTACAGGCTTACTGAGTGTGGAAGAATTAAAAAACAGAAACATTAGTAAGGAGTGGGAACAAAGAAAGAGTAATCAGGAGGACAAGAGCTAGTGATTGACCTTCCAAGTTGACTGGAAAGCATTGAGCTGGAAGAGAGTTAATCATTTCACCTCAAACAAGGCAATAAAGCCACTAAGACACAAGAGGTTACTGAATGTGGAAGAATTAGTAAACAGAAACATTACTAAGGAGTGGAAAAAAAAGACGGGTTTACTGAGTATAACAAGAAAAAGATTAAATAGAGAGAACAATAAAAGAACAGCAATTAAGAAAACAAAAGATAATGATTAGCATTGCATTGAACTTTTTGAAGATCAAAGTTGACTGGAAAGTAAGAAGCCAGAAGAGATTTCCACAAGTGAGAAGTGTGAGAAAAGAAACTCTTGGCATTGGTAGTGTTTGTGGAATTATTGACAAGTTTGGTTAAAGATTTTTTTTAAAATTTTTTCTTCTGTATTTCATATCATTTTCCTGATATATATATATATATATATATATATATATATATATATATATATATATATATATATATGGTGCGATGGGTAAATTGTCGCCATTTTATATTTTTAACTTCATGCATTGACGTTTGTATTTGATTTTGCTAACTGAACAGTATAGTATGGTCAGTTGGGTGCCATCTGTAAGAGAAAGAGCACCATGAAACAATTCACTGTAAAAGAAATTTGGAAATGGCATGCTGTACTGTTTGGCATTCATGCTGGAAGCTCCAATACAAACATTTCAGAGTGTTTGGTTGTGTATAATGGTGATTACAAAGATATGGCAGCTCAGAAAACTTGCTCTGGTTGATCTGATAAGAAAAGAACTCCTGAATTTGTCAGAAGCCTCTCAAGTGTCTTGAGGAGGTAGTGTGCTGCTCTGGGTTAAGAAGGTGGCTGCTGGAAGATCATCTGTTTGGCAACAGGACTCTGCATCATGCCATACAAGCTGGAGAACTCCAGTCATGGCTGTCAGAAAATTTTTGCAATCACATCACCCATTACATCTGGCCACCTCACTCCTCAGCTGTAACCTCCTAGATTATTATGTGTGGGGCACAGTTGAATCCAAAAAAACTCCTTGTAACACTGAAGATAAACAGAAGGCAAGGATTATGACAGCATTTACCAACTTAAACAAAGAGGCCATCCAGAAGAGTTGCAGAAGATTCTGAAGTTGTCTAGATTATGTGGTTGAAGCCAATGGTGATTTTATTGAATAAATTTATTCTTTAGCATGTCAAGATATTTTTGTGCAATTTTGCTAAATATATCTGTTAAAATGAGATGTCAGGGTTGTTTTCATTTTTGCGTAATTTAGATGACAATTTATCCATCGCAACCTGTACGTACACACACACACACACATACATACATAAAAAGATAAGTATATCTTGAAAATATATGTATGTATGTATGTATGTATGTATATATATATATATATTTCTGTGTGGGTTCTGTTCGACATTCCAACCACCTGAAGAAGGCTGGAGCGTACAACGGTCGTAACATAATAAATAAGGCGACAAAGATGAGGACAGTAGTCCAAATAATGTAAATAGTGTGTAAGTATATATATATATATATATATATATATATATATATGTCAACAGCAGGCAGTGTAAGTTTCTTAAAGATATAAAACTATGTCCACAGTAATGTAAGTGTTAATATTCAATATTGAGATTATTTCTAAACAGATCTCATTAGATTAAAAATGCTTACTTAATCTGGGTATATTTATTGAATAAATTTTCTGCGACCACATCACCCCTTACATCTGACCAGAAAACTCATTTCCACAAATATCAAGAACTTCCTGCTGCACAAAATTTTGCCATCTTCCTTTCCAGAATTGTACCATCATTTAAACTACTACAAATCCAAAAGAAAAATTCCATACTAATTAAATTATATAAAAGATTTATTCATTCATTCAATACACATTTTTATTTTTGTGAATCATAACTCTATGAGTGTTTCCATGCAAAACGGTTTTGATGTTTTGCCATTTGAAGAATTAGAGGAGGCCAAAAGGCTGGAAATAAAAGGAAAGAAAAATCTAAGTGAGAAATTATATCCAAATCTGTTCTTAAATGTATTCTTGGTTGAGATTCTTATCATTGTCTGTCTCAGACAATGTCAATTTATCTTTTATATAAACCATGTTTTTCTCTGAGATTCAGGAAAAAAATCTTTAGTTCCTTCACACCGTTGAACTTTAAAGAAAGCCTGGATCAGAAATTCAGATTAAAACTGGAACCATGTCAGAAATCATTTTAATGAAAAACAACTCACTGTACCAGTATAAAAACTCTATCGGCCATATTTCAGACCTCAAATGATAAATGATTTAAGAAATTGCTTTTTTTATAACTCTCGACACCAAAGTAAGATTTATTTTCATTTGTTCCAATAGATACATCCGTAGCTGCACAACAAATCCTAAAAGCTTAAACAATTCATTTTTCTTCTTTTATTTGCTGTGTCCCTTCAGGACATAAGTAATCATGGCTCTCCACTTCTTCCTGTACCTTGTAGCTCTCAATAAGTTTTGTCTTTTTGTTATTTCTCCCAGATCCTGTTCTGCCATCCACTTGCCTGTTAAGTATGTCACACATTGCTTTCCCTTGTCCCTCTTTCCTTCTATCTGCCCTGTGAGTATTATATTTTCCAAGCCATCCTTTCCCATTACGTGTCCCAGAAATTCCATCTACCTCTTCCTGATCTTAAGTATAAGGTTTCCTCTTTATTTGCATTCTCTCAAAAACCTCATTGTTACTTACATGTTCACTCTATGGTATCCTTAGCATCCTTCTGCAGAACCATACCTCTATTGCCTTGAATCTCTTCTTTATCTTTGAGAAGACTGTCCAACATTCACTGCCATAAAGGAGGACAGATGTCATGTAGCAGTTCAGTACCAATAGCAGTTCTTTGTTACCAATGAAACCCTCCTGACTCATAATACTCCGCTTAGCTTTTGTAATGTGTCTTTGGCCATCTCAATACATCTTCGGATCTCAGTGTCACACTTACCATCCTCTGTTAGAACACTTCCCAGATATTTAAATTTCTGTACCTTTTTGATTTTAGCGTCCCTTACCTGTAATTCATATTTTAGGCGCATCTTTTTGCTGATTCTGGTAGTTTATGCTTAGTTCCTTCTTTTCACTCTACTTTGCTGACTTCTGTAAAAGGTTTTGTAGTTTCCTTTCCATGTCTGTTATCAGCACTGTGTCATCTGTGTATCTTATGTTGTTAAGGTTGTGGCTGCCAATGATGAATTCTGATAGGAATTCTAGTTCTCTCAGAATTGTCTAGCTGTACAAGTTGAATATGGGTATATATACATCTATATCGTGTGTAGTCTGGCTTACTTAAGGTTTTTGGTAACTCGTGTGACTCTAATGTAATTCTTCAATGCCAAGGAAAAAATACATATTGAATCATGAAATGGCCATTTTCAAAGTTTTAAAAGAGAGTTGATCATCCTGGTACCTCATTGAACTCCCCTCCCCCCCAAGTGACTTCATCTTTGTTTAGAACCTCCCATCTCACTATCCCATCCAACCTATCACATTTGGTTTTTGAAATCGAGACGTATTTATAGAGTCTGCCAAACTTTCACTAAATATGAAATTCCAATTGTAAGTAATAAAAACAATTCATTGCAAAACTTAAAATCCAAAGAAGAATCTGAAATGTAATTGATCTTAACTTGGCATATTGACTTCAGTCATTTTCTCACTGACTCGACGTGGCTTCTCTCTGTCTTTTCTACAAATATTTTCATGGCAACTGCTCTGACAAGCTTGTTTTGTCCTGGTGCCTACAACAATTTAATTGTACTACTAGATTCACATTTAGGTTTCACTTTTTTACTTTTTTTAAATTGCTAAATGAAACCACCACTTCTACTCCAACAGTTTCCTTTCTCACACTTTCTACCTGTGGATCTCTTTTTTGTTTACTTAGTTCCCTACAATCCTCAAAAATTTCAATGCAATGTAAATCGCCATCTTCTATTTTTATGAGTCCCGTTTATCTTTTATCTTTTCTTCAATCCTCCCTATACTCTTTTCTCTCATTTTCACACCCTGTAACCCCTCTCCCCTGCATACTAGTGCAATTCACACCTTGCTTGGGGTGAGATGATTAAAAAAAAAAAGGTTATTATTACAAAAATTTACTGTAAATACTTCTACTCCTTGCTAGTTTAATGAGCACCAACATATATTGCTACACTTTGATCATGTACTGCCAAATAAGTTGTAAATATTTCTAATAAAAACAGATCAACTCAAATTCACACAATATATTTATTTTATATTAGTAGTGTATCTTGAATATTTTCTCAAGATTGGGCAGATAATGCCAATTGTGCAAATATTGACTTTCATAGTATAGTAATTCTCGGTGGATCTGTTTACTGCTTAATAACAATAGAAAACCAATCCCTCATTTTATGCCCAGTAGAAATCTATGCCTTGAAAATGTGGTCTGGTGCTTCTGCTAGCTGTGGCAGCAATATTCAATGTATGAACAAATGGTTGACTTATAAATAAAAGATTACAAGAACATAAATTGGATCTTTCAAAAAAAAAAACAATGCACTTAGTGTATTCGTCATAATAAATAATCAGCATTAAAGGTTTGATTATAATTTTTAACTAAATAATATAAGGAAAGTAATTTATAAGGGCAAAATTATATTGAAAGTGTCCTAATTACTGAGTCTTCTGAGTGGTAAATTTGCATCCAGATTCATAGAACATGTCACCTTTACTAAGTACAGAAACACCTGTTTCCATGTGATCACCAAAGTTAAGCAACATCAAGCCTGGTCAGTAGCTTGATTGTTGACCTCTTGGGAATACCAGGTGGTAGATATGCAGGTGGTATAATGGATAATGAAGAAAATATTTTATATAGGAATAAAGTGTCACTGCTGACACTTGAGTTTGAACATAGATCACCAATGAACAAACACAAACAATCCCATTATTGAATTAAGTAGATCACATGACCATACATAAAATGCATATATGTAGGAAGTAGCTGACGATTAATGACCGCTATTTCTACTCTATCCTCTATTACTATACATTATATTATATATATATATATATATATATATATACATTATATATATGTATATATATATATATATATATATATATATATATATATATATATATATATATATATATATATACATTAATATAATATATATATTATTTTTCAAAAAAAATATAATACATATATATATATATATTTTGGGAAAATAATGCATTGTTTTTTTTAATACAAGATATTTTGGGAAAATAATGCTTTTAAGGCAAGCAGCCTTTGTAATTCCAATGCTCAATATCATAAGATAATTAACACTAAACAAAGAAAATTAAATGTTCAGTTTATCTGTCTCTATTCTGAGTTTTGTAAAGATTACATCCACTCATCATTGGTATTGATTATAAAATTGTATTTATTTATTCTGCTTGTCCCTTTATAAGTTCCTTAGTATGCACATTATGTCATGCAAATACCTCATAGATAAGGGACTATTTTATTCTGATCCCATGGAAAAGACATGACAGACACACTACTTGGTTTCAGTAAGAAAAAGGAAGAAGGGAAAATAGAGGTGATAACAGCCTCATGTGTTTAACATCTGTTTTAGTGTAATGGAAAAATTTATCATTTTCAAATCTTTTCATTTGTACCCTCTTACTTCTTGAAATAACGACCAGCATTCATATTTATGATTGTTATTGCAATATTTTATGAAAGTTGTTAAACTCCAACATTCTAACAATGTGATAAAACTTGCTCTGAGCTTATTCAATCGTTAAATTATTAAGATTCATCAGAAAATTGAAATAGGAAAACTGAAATTTGATGGACCCCTCTAGTAAGTAAAATTCTGTAAATAAATTCAATTTTGCTATGAAGCCCCTAGATTAGTGGTTCTCATCCTTTTTTTTGACCCATGGCCCACTTTTACCCTTACTTTTTTTTTTTTTTTTTTGGTGAACCCCCATAAGCATTCAATGTGAAAAAGCTTATTTTATTTTTTTTACTAATAGATAAGTTTAGGAATTGTATTTTAGAAATAGTAAATATATGCTTTATTTTGAAGTGAAACTAATTTGATGAAAATAAACTTGTATTTAACAACTAAATGCTATGCAACATTTATGTACCTTAGTAAAATAACTCATTTTAAAATGGACCCCTGTGGACTCTAGTAATATTTCTTGGACACTGGTTTAGAAATAAATGCAATTTCAGTGAAAGCTCAGAGTAGGGATAGATATGTTGGACAATTAATTTTATGTCACTATATATATATATATATATATATATAGAATTATATCATAAATAAGCAATTTATACAAAGAATTAATTAACAAATGTTAATGTGATTAATGGCGAAATTACTTCACTAACAAGACTTGATGAAACATTAACTTACTATCAATTCCTTGAATAATATTGTTTACATTGCGCAGATCAGTTCAAAAGTTTCAGCGATTGCGCAGTTCAGTGTTGTTAACATTGTGTGAAAATTTTGTGTGAATTGATTGGGTGGTTTTGAAATATTAGAAAAAAAGTTATTTGGCACGCAGTGTACATATATACATACATATATATATATATATATATATATACACATACACATATATATATATATATATATACACACACACATATATATATATATATATATATATATATATATATATACATACATACATATATATATATATATATATATATATATATATATATATTATATATTTCAATTTCAATAAAGGTGCAATTAATTTACAAATTTATTAATTATTCATCCAAAAAACAAATACAAAGGTTAATGTTTTAATTGACGAGAAATCCATCATCACGAACAATTCAAATAATATACAAAAACCACAAACCTGTTTATGCATGAAAAGATCCTTGTTTTATAAATTTCAGTTGCATAAGTTCTTATTATTTTTACAAGCTTTCGTCTGTTCCTACAGACATCCTCAGGTATGGAATAGATTTTGTTCTTGTTTTTACTCTCAGTAATAAAAGGACAACGAAAATAGATGTATTTTAATCCGAAAAATGCTATGAGAAATGTGTTATTGTTTTGGAGCATGCAGTCGCAATGCTGAGTTTGAATTTAAATTTTAAGGTTGTGCGTTCTTGTACAAATATAGTGATAAGAGAATCCTTTTTTACTGGTAAATTTTCCGCCAAAGTGGCATGAACTATATATGAAATATATATATTGTCTGCCATCCTGAGTAAGACAATAAACTATGTTCAACAGCAAGGCCTCTGATCAGGAGATTTTGAGGAGCATGGAACCACCTTTTAATTGCTGGTTTCCCAGGTCCACCCTGACCCAGAGTGGTAGCACCTGTTAAGGTCCCAGCTATGAGCAAATAGCTAACTCCAAAACTGAGGTAAAAAGCATTATAAAAGTGTAAAAATAGGTTTTAATACCAGAAATACTTTGTAAAGGAAAACAACTATTATCAGCAATATATTTTTGAAAAAAATATTACCAGCTATACGTTTTTGAAAAAAAATATTACCAGAAATAGATTTTTGACAAAACAAGATATTACCAGGAAAAAAAAAGTTGTCAGCATTATATAACCTATTGAGGTTGATATGCCATAAAACACAACAAGCCAAACCATATATATTGTCTGAATTTCTGGTATGAGAGGACAGTAGCCTAGTGAATTAAAGTGTTACTCCATGAATCTTTATGGTATGGTAATATTTATAGTTCAATCCTTGGTTTAGAAACAGTGTAAACAAGGCTAGCAGTAACTGAGACAAGATATTCATAGACATGAACAGCAGACCAAGAGCAATCTGTCTGCATAGATGAAAGAATGGGTTTGGTTTGAAATTCCTTGAAGGTTACCCAGAGCAACAAGCACTTGAAGAAGGCAAGTGGGCAAAATAGTCAAGACATAGTGATAGATGAGGATGTTAGTTCAAATGTA
Organism: Acanthosepion pharaonis; assembly: GCA_903632075.3. Taxonomy (NCBI): domain Eukaryota; kingdom Metazoa; phylum Mollusca; class Cephalopoda; order Sepiida; family Sepiidae; genus Acanthosepion; species Acanthosepion pharaonis. The sequence goes on from CAHIKZ030004832.1 coordinate 892,203, forward strand.
AATAATATAACTGCACATGAAAAAAGCAATTCTCGCCAGTTTGAATATATCAAACTTCCTATATTACTTATTGTAATAGATTTAAGTATATGCAACAGAGTTGAACTGCAGAATCAATTTGTATGTATGTCTATTAGGGCAGGTTGATTTAGAAAATCAACATTGAATTCAGTGTGAAAACTAGCATTTGATGTGATAATTTCTGACGCCAAAGCTTTTACCAATTTTTGAGCATTTAGCTTGAAATATCATTTGCAAAAATGTACAGAAATACCTATTTTCCACAGGTTTTTGCTTAGAAACTGAATTCAAAACTTTACTATTTCAAGAATAAATCCAAATAAAGGTGATATTTTTGCATTAGATACATTGAATGGAAAATATATTCAAGCTAGAATTCTAATTATGAATCACCACATGCAAAATATGCAATTTTTTTTTATTGTATTTGATAGGTAAAACTGTGTAAAGAAATTGTAAAAGATTACAAAAATGGCTTCTTAATGAATAAGATTTGTTCAGTCATTTGTTAGATATCATAATTAATAAAAAACAATAGATAAAAGTATATATAACACCATAATACTCCTGGCACAAATTATAAGACAAAATTTTAAAATTTGCATTGTTTAGTGAAAATCACATTAAAACTATTGCACTAAATAATATTATTATATTCCGTTCTAAGGGAATAAACATATAATACCAGGTGGATACTAGAAGAAAGGTTTATTGTACACAACAAGTACAATATGAAATACGGTGCAGGTCAATCTAGTAGTGAGTGCCACTAATTGGAAGGTCGGACATGCTTGCGTCGTCTCTCTCACTCATACTCTCTGTGTTCTTGAGTCTCTTGTAGACAGTTGACTTTATAAGTACTTACTACCTATAGTTTAATCATTCATGGGGGTGACTGGTTATTCCATTACATCAAATATAATTAAATTGTTCAGTATAATTTTCCTTTGAAGTAAATGAAGATGTTATTTGATGACACAATGATTTAGTAACAATGTGCTTGTGCCATGCATCTTGTCTGTGAATTCAAATAAATGACTCCAACAGGATGTGTGTGGAGAGAAAGAATTTATTCAGTGACCTTCGAACACCTCATGGTGATAACAAACTGTAGCTACCCCCAGCGTTTCCACCTCAATTGTACCTCACTCATGAAGAAGGTACAAGGGAGACAACTTCACATTGATTAACATTGTCTCTATACAATTTATAAAGCTTCAAAAAATTTATAAATTTTATGAGACTGTTATAAGACTTTCCCTGATCGTCAGAATTTAATTCCAATGCTAAGATTTTGAACCTAAATGTAATCTTTAAATTCATTTCCTCTAAAAACAGTAATGATTTGGAAAAAGATATTTTATATCATTATTTATCATGTTAATCTCCCACTTTCAAAGTGAGTGCAATACCACAGTTCCAAATGTGATCACCCTGAATGTCCATGCGATCATATTGGGTGGCAAGCAAAATTAAGGAATACTTCTTTGGCTAGCATTCAACAGAAAATGTCAAAAGTAAATTAATGAAGTTTACTTCAGTGACGCTAATGACACATTTTCATTTCAGACTGATTTTCTTGTTTTATGCTCTCAAAAGCCAGTTTTTCTTTCTAAGTTGCCCAATTTTCTGATTACACAAAGAAATTCACTTACCATATATACTTGAGTCTAGTGCAATTTTTATCATGCTTTTTATGCCAAAAAAATAGGGGTTTCACTATACACAGGTAATTTTTTTGAAGAGGTTAAAAATCATGCATTTAACCAAAATCTGCTGACCAGCAGTAGAGAGTCATTCTGGAAACAAACCCCAACACACATTTAAACAACCAGATTTCTAGCAAAATAAAGTAAAAAACAACATATGTGTATACAGTACCTTTTATTTGGAACGACTTGAATTGTCACCAGAGTCAATCCTTTAAATCTGCAAATCAACCATTCGCCCTTGCATGGATTATTGCTGCCATATATGGTCTGGAGCCCCTTCTGTGCATCTCAAGGTCCTTGATAAAATCTAGAGATGGATATGCAATCTAATTGACCCTGATCGGGCATCTTGTCTGCAGTTGCTCTCTCACAACTGTGCCGTCACCTCCCTTGATCTTTTTTACAAATACTTTCATGGTAACTGCTCCAATGAGCTGCTTTTGTTGGTTCCCAGACTTCATGAATTTAAGCTTTCAACTAGGCTAGCATCTCACTCTCACCGTTTCACTGTTGAAACTGTTAAATATAGCCATCTCTTCTACTCCAATAGCTTCATGTCTCACACTTCTTGACTGTGGAACTCCCTCCCCTTTTTCTGTTTCCATCTATTGAAATGTAATGTCAATTGACATCTCCAGATGCCTTGATCTATCCCCTATCCTTCTCTTCAGATTTCCTCTATCACTCCTATTTGCTCTAGCTCCAACTCTCTGTAACCCCTTATGTGCTAGTGGCTTCCTGCCTTGCTTGGGGTGAAACGCTTAAAAAAAATGTTACGATTTATTTGTTAGAAAATATGTCCAGTGTGATGTCGAGTACTGCAATATTTGAATACAATAGGCCTACTATTATTGCTTAGAAGTTGGGGACCACATTATACATGTGAGATATGAAAAGATCAAGGGTCATACTATACACAAAGTAGGATTATACATGAGTATATACAGTATTTGAGTGTATTAAATTTTTTTTTCTTTTTTGCAGACCTTTACTTCAAATCTTATTTCATGCATGCATCTAAAGACAAGAACTATGTTAATATTTTTAAATATCTGAGTATATCAAATGATTTTTCACTTTATTATCTATTCTAATAAATATGCACTGAAACAATGTGGGATATGAAAAAACCTTAATGGATATTATTTTTACTCATTTCACTCCAAGTAGGCTAATAAAGCCACTGAGACACAAGGGGTTACTGAGTGTGAAAGAATAAGAACATTATTAAGGAGAGAGAACAATAAAAGATCAAGAAATTAAGAAGACAGAAGATAACAATTGACATTGCATTTACATTTTTGAAGATCAAACTTCTGTAGAAAGTAAGAAACCAGAAAGAGTTCCACAAGCAAGAAGTGTGAGAAAATAAAATATTAGCATAGAACTTAAAGTTACATCTATCCAATTCAACTATAAAATAATGAGACCTTGCCACCAATCTAGTACTGCACTTAAATTTCATAGAGTCTAGGTACTATAGAGGAAAGTATCTAAGAACAATTACTGCAAAAATCTTTATAGAAAAGGTACAGGGAAGCTACATTACAGTGGTGGAAAAGTGACCAAATCCACAATGCCAGGTCAGGACCAGTAATGTTGCAAATTCTTTGTATTTTATCAAGAATCTCTAACAGGAACACAAGATTAGATGTGGCAGCAATATTTAAAGCATCAACAAATAGTAGACTTATAAATAAATAAGATACATTTAAGCGAGAAAAATATATAAAGGAATAAAGAAAAAACAAAGTTGAAATTATTTAAAATCTAATTTAAATAAAAAAAAAAAAACAAAGTAAGAAGTGAGCATTCATATGCTTGGCACAAATTACATTTTGTCTTGTTAATGTAGATTTTATAGAAATAAAATACTTTTTTGTTATGAAATCAACCCATGGTTGAAACATGTCAATGATTAAGATTATTATTATTATTAGGATTATGATTATTCAATCAAGGCCAGCCACTGTAAACTCCACAATCCTTTCATTAGCTGCAGCATATGTGCTTCATCAGGGTTACGTATGGTTTTAAATTCAGAGATGTCCATCTCCTCAACCAGTTGTCATCAGAGGCTGAAGAGTCCAGTCTTCCCTATTCATAGTTGGTAGTTTTGAATTCAGAGTTGTTCTTTTCTAAGATTGGTTGCTACCCAAGGATAAAGGATCTAGTCTAACCTGCTATTTAACTATAGCTGGGGGGGGGGAGAAGAGATAGATTCAAAGCTTTCCCAAGAGAATGTCAACAAAACCTGACTGAAGTTCAAACTCAACTCTCTGATTCCACAATCTGGGCCGTTAACCATTACTCTACCATTTTTCCATTATTATTATTATCCATTATTCCACTGTCCATCTACTTAAATTTTGGGTTCTCCTCTTCTAAAAAATGGAATGTCATGGACTAACAGATTAAATAGTTTCAGCATAATTCAGGAGTTAATTAAACAAAAGTATGTATGGAACTTAGTAATTATTAAATCCAGAAGGTAGTTCCCGTTTCAGCATTTTAGTTTAATAGGGGTTAATTAATCTAAAGAAGGTATGAAACTTACTAATTATTAAATCCAGAGGGTGGACCTAGTTTCACCATCCTAATTTAGTAGGGATTAATTAAACCAAAGTAAGTATGAAACTTACTAATTATTAAATCCAGAAGGTGGTCCCCCCCGCCCATCATTTGGACGACAGTGTATATAAACACGTAAATATATATCTATACATATTTACAGAAAAATACATCTCTCACACACATACATACAAATACAAAACTCAAGAGATATGTATATCTTGAATCATGTATATGTATTAACTTTTACACATGGACACAATAATAAAATTGTTTTGTATATTCCTTCGCAAAAATATTTGAAATCTGTAAAAAAATAACTTTGTATTTCAATTGAAAATAAAATTGTAAAAGAATTAGATTACCCTGATCTTATTGAGGATTTAACATCCAGAAAGTTTTGGAAAGTTTTATCCAAATAAACATGCCAGTGATTTATTAGAAAAAAGGTTATCACCTTTTTGATTCTGAAGCATTTAATTTCTTTTTTCTGTCCTGGGCCTCATTGATTTATTGTAATGAAGTTAGATATCATTTTATTATTTTGTTCATGTATCGTTTATACTGTTGTCTCTCAGAGTTGTACAGATAAAATGTTATTTTTAAGGCAAATCAAATTTTGTTGGATTTTCACATCATTCTGCATCAATAAATATTCAATGTATTATCACACCCTTTCATTACCCCAGTCAAATGAGGAAGTAGCAACCTTTCAAGTTCCAAGCTTTTTAGAGAGAAAAAAAATAATTCAGAATAAATTTATCCTTGATTTAAAAAAAAAAAAAATACTTTTATGAAATTATTTAAACTGAAAGACACACACTTTCTTCTTCATACATACATTTTCTCTCGCTACATCATGCCTATCCTGGGTATGACGATAAACTAAATTTGTGTCCTGGGTAAGATAATAAACTACATCCGACAACAAGGCTTCTGATCAGGAGGTTTTGAGGAACATGGAACCACCTCTTAATTGCTCGTGTTCCCAGGTCCACCCTGACCCAGGGTAGTAGCACCTGTTAAGGTCACAGTTATGGGCAAATAGTTAACCCCTAAACTGGGATCAAAACACTATGAAAGTGTAAAAATAGGTTTTAATACCAGAAATACTTTTCTGCGAAAAATTATTACCAAAAATACATTATTACTAGCAGTACATTTTTGAAAAATAAAATATTACCAGCTCTAGATTTTTTGAAAAAAATATTAATAGCATTACATTTTTGGGAAAAAAATATTACCAACAATAAAAATTTTGTCGGCATTAAATAACCCATTTAGGTTGATATGCTGTAAAACAAAACAAACCCAAACCAAACTTACATCATGCACAAATTTCCCCCAATGCCTATAGGTTAAATAACAGAACAGATTAGATTCTTGATTCTTGCATAGGCAGCCTGTGTAGGAGAAAATTGACTGTAATTTCAAAATCCTGCCAATGCATCATGGGTAAGCATGTTTGTGTAAGGTCCATTACTCAGGGCCAATGTATACTACTCCCAAAACCCCTGACTAGGGGGCCATCCTGGGTATGATGATAAACTACATCCAACAGCAAGGCTTCTGATCAAGAGGTTTTGAGGAGCGAGGAACCACCTCTTAATTGCTGATATTCCCAGGTACACCCTGAACCAGGGTGGTAGCACTTGTTAGGGTCCCAGCTATGGGCAAATAGTTAACCCCCAAACAGGAATCAAAACACTATGAAAGTGTAAAAATAGGTCTTAATACCAGAAATACTTTGTAAAAAAAATTATTACCAGCAATACATTTTAGACAAAAAAAAATTTACTGGAAATACTTTTTTGAAAAAAAAATATTATCAGAAATAGATTTTTTGAAGGAAATATATTACTAGCAATACATGTTTGAAAAAAATATTACTAGCAATAAAAATTTTGTTGGCATTAAATAACCCATTTGGGTTGATATGCCATAAAACAAACCAAACCTTATTAGAGGGCAAGCTTGATTGTGAACCCCAGGCAATGCAGTGTGACCCTTGCTATGTTATGAAAATTTCCTTCTTTCTACCTACATTTATATACATAACAAATTAAACTAAGCATAACTGATTATTACTAGGCTGAAAAATTTTTGTTGATTTTTTTATCATTCTGTTTTTGTTTTTTTTGTTTTTTTTTTTTTTGTTTTTTTTTTTTTTTTTGTTTTTTTTTATTTGTTTTTTTTTTTTCATTTAAATCTGTGAATTTTTTTGCCCATGCAAAGTCTTATAAAAACACTATATTTTATTGATAATAATGATTATGTTAAAATTACTCAATCTCTTAACAAGTAAAATCTCAAGTTGATGTAAAAAAAAGTGCCACAAAACATTGCTGGTTTCTTTAAGATGGAATCATCTATTATGACAGTATATATAGTATTTATACATTCTTTCTTTCTTCTAATTTCTTTATTTTCAAATTTTCTAATCTGAATGTACGAGTTATGTAACACCTATCAGTATGAAAATTGTAATCAGTGAGCAAAGTTCAAATTCAGACCTAGTCTTGCATTCACTTTCACACTAATATCATTGGAAAAAGCATAAATCCATGCCTTCTCCCATCAGCTATAGGTTAAATAGTTTTCTCCCATCTCAATGTGGACCCATTTTTTAAATATCAGTTGGGATTCAAATTAACCCTAGACCTCAAGTAGAATTCATAGATACAATCAAATGCTAAAGCTGCTGGAAAAATGGTCAGTTCCTAGTACTATTCCAGAAAGTACCTAAAAAGGACTTCCTGCCATGACACTATTTACATTATTTGGACTATTGTCCTTATCTTTGTCACCATATTTATTACAACATTTTGGCCGTTGTATGCTCAGGTGGTTGGAATGTCAAACTGGACCCTTTATTTTGCTCACTGTTCTAGTTCCTTGTGCCATGTTTAATGGATGTCAGTTATCAGTTATCTCCTGTTAATTTCCCTCTCCAAGTTCTCCACTGCCTTAACCGGGTATTGAATTCACACTCTTTGGGTCCTGTCACTGGATCTAAACTAACGCCTTTATCCACTGTGCCATGTGTCCTTTAGGACATCTGTGTGTAAATTTGTGTGTATTAAACCTAATGTCTTCAGCAATCATTTTTTACCGGTGCTCATATTGCAATTATTTCATATTTTTACCAGAGCTCATATTACAAGTTTTGTTGTTATTATTGCTTTTCTCTGGCTCTCCTTATTACTGGTTTCCATATTATATTCATTTCTATGCTTTGTCGGCTCAGGAGATTTTTGTGGCCTAGCATATGTGCTGATTCCTTAAGTTTATGAATATGGTGACAAAGATGAGGACAATAGACCAAATAATGTAAATAATACCTCATCTCAGAAATATAGACAGATAAAAAATAGAATTATTGTTAATATGTCTGGGCTGGAGATGCTTAATCCTTACTTTCCATTCAAAATCGTTTACAAGGCGCTGCAAGGGATGACTTATTTTTCACTTTGTAGCTTCTTTCCACAGAGATGCAACATTGCAAGCCTATCATTATTTCTGTGGCAAATGTTTAAATGAGCTCCACTCTTTAGCTTCACCAGTTCAGACTTAATAAAGTGGAAGTTCCATTCAGACAGTTTTTCCTTGGGAACTGCTACTCTGTGGAACAAATGCCTGTATGCACTACAGTCTTCGAATCATAGCTCAATTATTACCTTCATTATATATTTTCATAATCACTCACTTCCTTTTACCACCTTTTACATTCATATCACACACCTCATTCATTAATCTTGTACTTTGAATGGCTCTTGAGCCTTATGTTGTGGGAAATTTAAAAGAAAAAAAGCAGGGTAGACTGAGCTACCTAACTTTGCATGAAAACAAACCTAGGAGAAAGAATACTAGGAGAATGCAACAGGAAGCCACTCCCTGTCTTTCCCAAGAAATCATGAAATACACACATAATAAACAAATCATTATTTATTTTTATTATTTGCATTTGGACTAATGTCATCATATTGTCTGAGAGTTTCAGATGTTATGCCTTCTGACCTTCTTCAGATGTCAGTCAATTCAGGTAACCTTCAAGACATTTCAGACTGAATCCTTTATTTAATATACAGTGGTTAATTGTTCTCAAACTACTTTGTATTAAAGTAATTATAAATGCAATCCCATGGAACAATACTCTAGTGCATTAAATTAATATACAAAAGATAGCAACGACAAAGATGAGGACATTAGCCTGAATTTAAATAATGTAAATAAAGAAAAGGAAGCTCTGAGAACAGATATCATAACAAGTCAGCTAACTGGATGTGAATCAAGTTATGTCCCTTGATTAGAACTCTCTAAGACAATGGAGAAGAATAGGGATTTCAAGATGGTGGTCACACATTCTCACATGGCCTCAAAAACGGAACTATTAATCCACCCATAATCCACTGGTTATGATTTGCATCTATTGTTATCCATTAGTTAATAAAATGTATAAAGGTTTGAATGATGTGTTCATTGTTATTTGGTACAGACATTCAGCAATATAACAATGACAACGAGGTTGAGATTGTAAGTGAAAACTAACCACATCTCTACAGATCCTCAGCAAAAATCTTACAATCATTATACTTCAAGGGGGTGGTCTTAGAATGGATGCTGTAACAAGAGAGCTAACTTGCTCCCTCAAGGATCAAGTTATGCCTCTTTATCAGAATTCTCTAAGACTAAAAAGAAGAAAAGGAATTGCAAGATAGGGGGTCAGACATTCTCACATGTTCCCAAAAACAGAACTATCTACCATAATCCACTGGTCATGTTTTACATTTATTGTTATCCAGTAATAAATAAAATGTATAAAAGTTTGAATTGTGTGTTCATTTTTATTTGACACAAATAAGCACATCCAGTAACACAACAGAAGCGGTGGAGAGCCATGATCATCTACATCCTGAAGAGAGATGACAATTAAAAATAAGATAAAAAAAAATAATCTCTTTTCATAATATTGTGTTCATTTTATTTAAATTTCTACCATGAGATATTACATTGAAATAATCTATTTGGTCTAGTATCCTCTCTTCATTGTTATCATCGTCATATTTATAGGATACAAATCCTATATCATTCCAACAAAAAACACAAAGTAGATTTGCACATCCGCAAAATCGGATCAAAACAATTAAAAGCAGATTTCGCAATAAGGTGTGAAATTAATTTTCTGACCAATGAAAGGAGGCGATTTGCTAAACCAAAAAAAAGATAACGAGCCAGTGTGAAAAAAAGTCAACAATAAATACAGAGTTTCAAGTCAGTCGCTGGGTCAGAAGGGTAGCAGAGTAATGTCTGTTTCTTTTGTTTTGTATATGTGTAAAGGAAAAAGGGGCGATCAATTTAAGTTGAAAAAAGAGAGCATGTGGATGAGGAATAAAAGCTAAAAAGAAAATGTACTTATGAATTGTTTTTTAGTCACTTGTTGGAATGATATAGGATTTGTATCCTATATATTATACAATATGAACTGATGAATGCATATTACTATTCAAAACTTTGCTGTAAGAAAGCTATAAAAATGATAACATTAGAATGGGCCCAAGACAATAAAGTATATGCAAGAACTCCTGAAAAAAAAGACTATTTGTGGACATTGAATAGATTAATAATAACTGTAATTCGTCTTCTGAGAAATTCAGACAATGATGCTGGTTCTTCTTCCCAACCAGTAATAATCCATCTCTTGACATTTGTTTTGTGCAAATATGAAAGATAAGAGCAGAAGAAAATATTGCTGTGTCACGGAAAAACATTTGTAAGTAAATGATGACTTGGAAAATAATGAGATATCTTCTTTCTCCATATTGTTTTCTTTTTACGATCGCATAACCAGCATGTGTCAATTCCTAGAAACTAAAAGTTAACGGCTGTTTATAAGTTTTCATATCCTTGCTAGAAGCTGGAACCTTTTATGCAATTTAGCTTACAAATTTTTCATTCCATTCAAAAGCTTCAACATATGGCCAGTCGATAAATGAGAGGGTGGCGCTCGGTATTGAGTTAAGTAGATTTTGCTTATTGAATTACCAACTCATTTTTTATTCTTTTTTATATAGGCGTCCGAAAAGTATCCAGCTTGACCCATTTCCCAAAATTTGAACAAATGACCAAACATTGGAATTTCTCTTTTGGCAACCTTTCTTGATTGAAACAGAAATTTTCAATGCTATCCGACACAAATATAATTGTTCAACACAAAACGTAACTCTGGTATTCTTGCGATAAATGGCATTCAACCAATATATGTTACTCAATCCCCCACTTTCTGTCTGGTTTCTAAGACAGTTGCCAAAAAAAAGGTTTGCAATGCAATTTTTCATTGTTGGAATTGTTTTTTTTTTTATCAATAACAGCTTTGAGGACACTATTTACATTATTCGGACTATTGTTCTCCTCTTTGTTGCCATATTTATTACAACATTTCGGCTGTTGTACGATCTGGCTTTCTTCAGGTGGTTGCAATGTCCTTCAGTATCTGTCTCTATTTTTGAGATGAGGTATTATGCTTCAGTATCTGTCTATATTTCTGGGATGAGGTATTATACTTCAGTATCTGTCTATACTTCTTAGATGAGGTATGACGAAGGCTAAAGCATACAACAGCCGAAACGTAATAAATATGACAACAAAGATGAGGACAATAGTCCAAATAATTTACATAATACCTCATCTCATAAATATAGACAGATACAGCTTTGAGGAATTTGAATCATTTGTGAGTCTCTCAGTTTTCCTATACAATATATATCTATATCTGTATATCCAAGATATTTTTAATAAGACAACTATATATATAAGATGTTTTTAATAATTTCATGTTTTATTCATACAGTTTGCAGTATTTTTAATAATAGTATATGAGGTCAGATCAAGAGGTATCAGGACTATTGCTATGGTAATGGAACTAAAGTATGCAGAGTAAAGCCACTTGGCAAAGATCGACCTTGAACTCTGTCATGCATGTAAACTAAGTTATAACATTCTCACTCACTTCAGTTGCTTATAGCAGTGCTTGGAAGGAAAGTGTGTAGAGTGTGCCCCCCCCCCACACACACAGTGGTTCCATCAGTAATCATGGTTTGCACAGCAGTTTTTGACCAAGGACAACATCCCCAGATCTCATCCTTGCAACTTTTTCCTCTTCAAAAATCAAATTCCTCTTGAAAAGAACAAGATTTCAAGATGTTGAAGTAATCTAAGAGAATGCGATAAGGCAGCTGCTCACTATACCAAAAAAGGTGTCCCAGGAATGCTTCCATCTAAGGAAATGATGCTGGATAAAGTGTGTGGTTTCTGAAGGGGAGTACTTGAAAGGAGATTAAATATTGAATTGATATGTGTTGTTTTAACTTTTTATAGCACCAGTCCTGATACTTTTTGATCAGACCTCATATATATATATATATATATGCACACACACACATATATATATATATATATATATATACAGGGTGCGATGAGTAAATTGTTGCCATTTTATATTTTTAATTTTATGTATGTGCATTGTTTGTTTTTGATTTTTTGACTCCACTGTATAGTAGGGTCAGTTGGGCACCATCTGTAAGAAAAAGACCACTATGAAACAATTCACTCTGCCAGAAATTTGGAAATGGCATACAGTACTGCTTGGCATTCATGCCAGAAGTTCCAATACATACATTTCAGTGTGTTTGGGTGTCAATCTGAGGACAGTACAAAGGATTCAGAAAGAGTTGGATGAGTTTAATGGTGATCATGAAGGTACGGCAGCTCGGTAAACTCATATTCTGATAAGAAAAAAATGCCCAAATTTGTTGGCAAGGGCCTCAGACTCAACACTGAAGAGGTAGTGCTGCCCTGGGCCAAAAGGGTGGCTGCTTGAAGACCCTATGTCTGGTAGCAGGGCTCTGCACTGGCCACACAAGCAGGAGAACCCAGTTATGACTGTCAGATAGTTTTTGCAGCCACATCACCCCTTACATCTGGCCACTAAACTTCCCAGACTGCAACCCACTTGATTATTATGTATGGGATGCAGTTGAGCAAGGGACCAACAAAATTCCTTGTAAGACCAAAGATGAAGATAAGGATTATAGCAGCATTCACCAACTTAAACAAGGAGACAATCCAGAAGAGATGCAAGAGATTCTGAAAAGTTGCCTGTAGGCTCTAGTTGAAGCCAACAACAATTTTATTGAATTAATTTTTTTCAAGATATTTTTGTGTTATTTTGTTATATATATATTTGTTAAAATGAGATGTCAGTGTTATTTTCATTTTTGCGTAATTTAGATGACAATTTATTCATCGCACTATATATATATATATATATATATATATAAATATATATATAAGGAGAAATTTAAGATAATTTAAGATAATTACTAGTCTATATATATATATATATATATATATATATATATATATATATGGCATGGCAAAAAAAGCAAACAAAAATAAAAACACAAGGATCTTTTTCCTTTGTTCATCCATCTAAATTCTGCTTAAACATTATATTCCTAAATGATCGTTATCATTTTATTAAGAATTCCAAAACAGACATTCCTTTTCTTATTGTTGTGGTACGATCCACCTAATTTACATAGTGGAGTACCGACCATATAAATATGGTTGGTACCGGGAAGACGGGGGAGGAAGAAAAGATCCAATCCAGAGACTCTGCCCAACTGCAACTAAGTCAACCCATTCTACAGGAACAGTCTTCCCAAGAATATACCAAACTATCTGTAAATATTGTGTACCTTTTCCTTGTTTCAATACATTTTGTTTAAGTACATTTTGTGTTGTATTATTATTATTCCATGCTTTATTCAAGTTTCAACACTTATGTATACACCATACATAATTTATATTCACATGGAAAAATTGACTTTTATTTTTCTTTATCAGAAAAAAACCCTACTCTGCTGCTTGCATTTTAACTACTAACAGGTAGTTTTTTTCTAACACCATAAGATGTGCTGTATCCTTTCAGCTCGTCACAATTTCTTGCCCTTTGTATCTCTTAACTAAAAAAAAATATAAAATATAAATTTTGTCTATTTGTTCCCCTTCCTAAACCTTGTTCTACCATCCATTTACTTAACCTCTCTAGGTTGGTTATGCATTATTTTTCTCTATCCCTCTTGCCTTCATTTTGAGTATCAAATTTTCCAAGCCCTCTTTCCTCATTCTGTGGCCTAGAAATTTGAACTGCCTCTTTCTGATGTTAAGTATAAGTGTCCATTTTGTTTATATTTTTTTCTAAAACTTTGTTGTTGCTCACATGTTCAGTCACTGATATTCTCAATATCCTTATTTAGAACCCCCATTTCTGTTGTTTCAAGTCTCTTCATCTGTGAGGAGATTTTATATAACAGTACTTCACTCTTTGTTTCTAACAATTTTTTTCTGTTTCTTAGTACTTTACTCAGCTTTTTGAAAGCATCTTTCACTATCTCAGTGTGCTTTCTATCCTCTATTAAAACATTTCCCATATATTTTAATTGTTGTACTTGTTCGATTTTGGTGTATCTAATTTGTAATTTGTATGTTGGGGAATGCTATCAAACCAAAATAACCTGTGAACTTGAGCCATGTTCTTGAATAACCTCTTCGGATCTGGACTTTCATATGGATGTCATGCATGGTGTCCAACTCAAGTGAATAAATCCTCTAATTCTTAAAAAAACAGAAACAATCCTTAATTAGATGAATATAATGTGTTTGTGCCTTTACTATTCATCTCAGTCCTTGTACTGTCATCCATTTACAAATTAGGTATTTTAATCAGTGTTTCCTTTTGTCCCACTTCCATTCAATATGTCCTGTGAGTGTCAAATTCTCTAAGCACTCTTTCCTCATTTTTTGTTCCCTTTTTTAAAACTTTCTCATTTCCCACATGTTCTTTCCATCCTTCTGTAGAACCATATCTTTCTTGCCTCAAGTTTCCTCTTCATCTGTAAGAAAATTGTCCAGCATTCACTTCTAAGCTGGAGGATTGATATTACATAGTTGTTCAGCACATTTTTCTTTGTTTCTTATGAAATTTTCTTTCAGATGTCTTACATGATTTTTGAACATACATGCTTATAATTAAAAAATGTTTAAGGTTTTTTATGCTTTTCAATATATAAATATTTAATAAAAGTATATTTTTTACTAATTAATATTTTAGTTAATTAATAATATAATTATTTCATGCAACAAATAATAATTTTTGCAATTTTTTTCTCTTGTAACAAATACACAAAAATTGACGGTGCAGAAAGTGAAATTGGAAAGCTGAGTTCAAAATCCTTTCTCGTCTGTTGTGTTCAATTTCATATTAATGCTACAGGATAAATAACAGAGTAGACTGGACTGTAAAGCCTTAAGTGATAACCAGATTTAGAGAAGGAAAATTCTAATTTCCAGACTGTAGATCAGGCAGTGGGAAACTACTCAGCATTGTTTCCAATAATGGGGGTGCTGGGCAAGAAAGTGTATATGTCCATTTTGCATTTCCTCCATTACAGGTATTATATCCATGATATTATAACAACTTATTACATGGAGAGACAAGAATAGCTGAATGAAAAGGAATAACAAACATGCTTTGTTCTCAAAGAGATTGTCAGTATGCTGCTAAGTCATACAAAATATTATATAAAAATATTTATACAAATACAGAGAAAATATAACACAAGTATACAGCAACAAGCAGTGTGAACATATCAGAGTCATAAAGGGCCTTACTTGTAATAATTCCCAATAGGAATTCAAGCTGACAGAGGATTCTCCTATGTTTCTTGAAAGCCATATTTTTATTTCCCAATTATAAGCAGGCTTAATTTATCTTCTATGTTTCCCAGAATTCAAGCAAACTGGATTTAATTTCTTTTTCTCCTGAGAACATTTCTCCCAAAGGGAAAACAGCGAGTCATGGGTATTTCCCAACAGAAAACTGCAGGCCAGAGATATTTTCTATATGTCTCTAGTGGGGACATAATTTTCCCTATGGGAAATGGACTTGTGTCCTGCCCCATAGCAGCTTACCTGAAAAGGCAAATTTAGCATTGGCTTGGGTAGACTGATTTTGACTTTGTCCATGCTAAAAAAGTAAACTGATCATGTTGACTCCAAATGATCAATTAAACAAATGATTGCTTTTGTCACATGACCCACATCACTTCATCTCAACCAAAAGAAGTTAATCACCTTTTGCACCTTTCGGTGATACTCAGATAACAAAAAGTAATTTGTGAAGAGTCATGATTGCCTACATCCTGAAGGACTTGCTGGTAATGACAATATCAACTGTTTCCTTATAAGGAAACATTCAGTGTTCATTGAAAGAGCAGTCAGTACTACCATTGATTGAAATTTATAAAATCTTTCTATTAAAACAATTTCTCAGAAAAATAGGTTTCTCAAGTCCACTAACTGCTATTGCTTTTTCCAGTGTTGATGGAGGCTTCCTTCATAGCCTTTTGTTTAAAATAACATTGAATGTCAAGAACTTGATTATGTTGTAGGGATACAAATAGCAAACTCCCATTATAATGTCCTTTTTTTTCTCTTTGAGTTACATGTGATATCCATTTTAGTTGTTGCTGCTATTGAGTTTTCAAGTGATGTGGTTTCTGTTGTCTGTTACAGTTCTTTATGGTTGTGTAGCACCAGTCCACAAGGTTCAAAGAAGGATGATCTATTGAAAAGGGTTTCTTACTAATGCTCAAAGTAGTGTGGAATGTTATTATCTTGATTATGTCATTATTTTCTCTTTGACTTACATGTGCTAACCATTTCAGTTGTTACTGCTGTTGAAAGTCCTCAAGTAATGTGGTTTCTGTTATCTGCTACATTTCTTTGTTTGTGATTCTGTTACACGAGTCCACAAAATTCAAAGAAGGATGGCCCTTGTTGAGATGTACTGGATTCATTCACTCAAAGTCATTTTTAATGATTGATCTGTGAAAGTGGTTGTATACAGTTGATAGTTTAGCTATTTCTTGTAATAGAAGTGACAGTGACTTACCAGGAGCAAAGCAAATTCGCTGCCTTGCGTGTCGAACCATTCTCTGAGAGTCGGTTGCGCATGTGTATGCCTACTGCCATTTTTATGCAGCAGACTTATTTGCATAAGAGAACAATGCTACCCGTTAAAAACCAGGCGAGTGAACGTGGGAGAGGACTGCTCTTCTAGGCTTTGGCGAGACTAGACGTAGTGCTGACAGAAAGCGACAGCAATTTCTGGACATCTGACATTTCTGAATGGATTTCATGCCATGCATGTCATCCATATGGATGTTGCAAGATGGTTAGGCTATTTAGGAACATAGCTTGAGTTTTTATGTTAATGTTTTGGTTTTGTAGCAATTTGCTGCGTTATGCAAAACTATCTGTCTATATTGCTGAGATGAGGTATTATGTACACTATTTACATTATTCAAAATTATTGTCCTTAGCTTTGTCACCATATTTATTACAATGTTTCCTCAAGGACACATGGCACAGTGGATAAAGGCATTGGTTAGATTCAGTGACAGGACCCAAAGAGTGTGAGTTCAATACCTGGTTAAGGCAGTGGAGAACTTGAAGAGGGGAATTAACAGGAGATAACTGATAACTGACATCCATTAAACATGGCATGTGGAACTAGAACAGTCTACCCCAGTGAGCAAAATAAACGGTTCAGTTCGATATTCCAACCACCTGAAGAAGGCCAGAGTGTACAACAGTCGAAATGTTGTAATAAATATGGTGACAAAGATGAGGACAATAGTCCGAATAATGTAAATAGTGTGCAAAACTACATCTAGCACAGCTTATTCTATGTTTAATTTCTTTATCGTCTATAATAATATTTTTTTAATACAAAAATTAGATCATTTTCATTTTTTTACAGTGATGTTCATCGAGTACAAGGTCTAGGAGCCACTCAGTGTAGAGGGTTACAGAGTAAGAGGCACAGCTTCTGCAGATATATGTGGAAGATAATCGTTTACCATAGACTTGAACAGGTTAAGATTGTAGTGATTGGTGAAGTAACCCCTTGGGAGTCAGTTCTACAGGGCAGTGGTTCATGGGAAGAAGCTACTTGAGTGGAACTTATATTTCACCAGAAGGGAATGAGGATGGTTCACTAGAATTTGCATGGTATGGTTGGTCTTAACTGTTAAGGTTAGGACTGGTAGAACTAAGAAGTGTAGTTCATCTGAACACTTACCACTGATAGAGCAGTGAGAGGCTTGTAACATCTTGTCTGTAAGAAAGTATTTGAAGTGTGGAAAACAATTTGTCACCTACAAGGACACAGAAACTCTTTTGGATTCTATCAAGAATGGAAAATGAAGACTGGGCAGTTCCTATTCATATATGCCAGTAGTACACCCTAGCATGCAAATTAGACTGGAAATACATTTATTCTTCAAATTAGAGCATTTTAATGGTATTCTGTTATCAGAAATCTTGCTGTGATGTGCCGATTTTGTTGTATTATGGTAGCTCAGTTACAAATAAAAATGAGTGCATTATAATATAGATGATATTTGTCACTTACATCTACTTATATTTAAATTTGCTTTTCTTTTGCAGCCACCTATTCCTGACCAGCAAAATAGCAAGATTACATCATATTTACTAGAGATTTACAAACCCAATGGTGAAAAGATTAATTATATTATTTATGATGACAAAGGATTATCAAAACATCCGAAATCAGTTTTCCACAAAGAAATCACGTGAGTAAAAGAATTCTTTAAAATTCATACATGAATCATTTGTGTAGATTGTAAAATAAATGGCATCTTTCAAATATAGTTTGGGTATAATTGCCCAGGGGTCTTAGTAAAAGGGAGAAAAACTGCTAAGCACCACACGAGATAGGAAGTTGTGGAGAGCCAACATTGCCTATGTCCTGAAGGGATGAATCAGTTAGATGATGGTGATCATTGGCCATTGTCAAGATTGAGTTTCTTATTTTGAATTTTTATTAGATAAAGTATTGCCAAGCATTACTATTTTTTAATTTAAGCAACTGGTCCTTGCCTTGCTGTGACTGAAGGTAAGGCATGCTAGGCTAAATGATGGGAATGTGGGTTTGATCCCTGTCAATAAGAATTTTGATGATCTAGGTTGATAGACATTGCTTTTACCATTTGTAAATAAACAGAGATGTCTACTTAAACATGTGTATCCAGTGAATTAATTTTGTTCCAATAAGAAATATTATTGGATGAAAAAATGTCAATTTCTTAAATTACAAATTACTATATATTTAATATAAAAAAAAGATATATATGTGTGTACACACAAAAAAGGAAATCTTTCCTTTACTAAACAAATTTTTTACAGATATATTTTTATTTATATCTTAATTTTTATGCACAAACATACACAGATATGATTGATTGTTTGATTCGTTTACTACAGTTTATCAACCCATTGCATGTTATTTAAAGCCAGAAAATATTTTTGATTTTTTTTTTTTTTTTGAGATAATAATAATTTAGTAATGCAAGTCTTATTAATTAACCCATAGCTGGGGGAAGAAGTGGTAGATTCATACATTTCCCAATGGTATTTGCACATAAGTAAATATAATGAACACAATTGAAATTGGTACTTAGATTTCTGATTAACAATTCTGGGCCATTATCCATTGCACCACTCTCGCACATCAAAGCTTACAGCACCTGATTTTCCCAAGCAGTTACCCATCTAAGTAATGACCACGCTCAACATTGCTTAACTTCATATATATATATATATATATATATATATATATATATATATATATATATATATATATGCACATACATATATATATTTATTATTAATTTAGAAGTAAAAGCATTCAATACTTATTGAAGGTCTTAGATAAGTATTGAACATTTTTACTTTCAATTTAATAATCATTGTTCTTGTGTTTATGTGTCCATTTATCGTTTGTTAGTTTGTTTATTTAGATTTTTGTTTATTTTATTTATTTTTTATTTTTTTCAAAGGTCGGTTACCTTATTTGTTTAGTTTAAGGTATTGGCTTTGCTAAAAATATATTACATAATCTGCATTGTATATAGTGCATATATTAACATGTTTTTCTTTTGGTATTTTACAAGATATTTGTTTTAGTTTTCAATTTATAAGTAATATGTTTGCAACATGTTTGCATTTTGAGATAAGTTCTGATCATTTATTTAGTAATTTGTGTCAGCCTGAGAAGGGGATTATAGCAATTTTCTCCTCTATACAGTGTTTACATGTTTTGGAGTGATTGTTGTAGGCTGATGCTGTTTTTCTTATTTTACATGATATTTTGGTGTGATTTGTTGTTAATGTTCCTTTATATGTTTAGAAATCATTGTGTTATTCAAATATTTGTAAAGGATGTGTTATGTGTGTAGTTTCTCTGTTTCCAGGATCCGTCTGTTCATCCTATGTATATTTTTTCATCATTATCTGCTGATTTTACAGTGGCTTTGTATATCAAAATGTAGTAAATGTAATAATAATAATAATAAACAACAATGAACAATAATAAATAATGAGTAAAAAGTTAACAATACTATAAAATAGCTACAAATAACTACATTCAAATCCACAATTATTTTTACTCCTGTTGAGAATAATTTGAAATATAACTATTACTGCACAATAACTGTTAGGATCATACAATAGACTTTACTACTCACAAGGCACTGTTGACCAAAATATATAAGTATTTGAGCCAAAACACAACACACATAGCCTGAAGATTGTGTGCCAGACTATTGCTGCTCAGTGTGAACCACTTTTATATTTACATATACTCTATCTCTGATATTGAGCCCTTTTGCCCATAAATATAGCATACTTTAAAAGTATATTTTTATCATAGCTTATTAAATGTTTATTATCCCTTTTACTTGTTTAGGATTAATATATTAAGAAAGATATTCTCACCAAGTTTTATACATCCAGTAGCAAGGCCTCTGATCAAGAGATTGAAGGTTTTGAAGACCATGGAAACACCTCTTAAGTGATGTTCCCAAGTCCATCCTGACCTGGGGTGGTAGCATCTGTTAAGGTCCCATCTATGGGCAAATAGTGAACCCCCAAAATGGGGTCAAAACAGTATGAAAGTATAAAAATACATTTTTATAGTAAAAATACCAGGTATTTATTTTTGTAATGGAATTACCAACAATACATTTTTATTGTAGAATGACAATCAGTACATTTTATAGTAAAACTGAAGGCATGCCATTCTCAAAAAAAAATAATAATTTGCTATGATGAACCTCATTTCTTGTAAGGTGAAATAAGTTTTCATTCCTTGTTTGATTTTCTAAGATAATTTGTGTTGTAACCTAAGGAAGGTTACTGAATAGAATAATCAAATGAAGGTTGGGAATGAACGATAATACTTAGGACACGAACAACACATATAAGATTCACCAGCGGCACGTGGAAGAAGTAGTCAACTGCTAGAAGTGAGTCAAGTGAATTCCACAATCTCCAACTGCAGGATATCTACCAACTGCCCCACACAATCAGATGTGGCACAAGGCTGAATTTAATATGGGGTATATGAGCCCATAGGCTCAGCGAAAAATTCCCCATAGACCTCATATAAAATGGGGTTGGGTAGCTGTTTTGTGAGACAAGGCTCAACCCTTCGACATAGTCTCGTCTCAGGATCCTCTCTGCCCAAAGGCAGAAAGTTTGACCAGCACAGCTGGAAATGAATCTCCAACTGCACTCCCCCATACAATATTTACTACTGTATTTATGTGAATGGGGACATACCCATTATCGTCCATAGATATGCTACAACATTTTGTTAAAAAAAAATGAAGTTTGAATTTTTATATTTAGATTTCAGTATTAAATAACCCATAGAAGTGTTGATATGCCATTAAACATAAACCAATAAACCAGACTAAATCTTATATTTCTACAAAAGAAAAATATGAGTTTTAAATGAAATGCCCACTAATTCAACATTATAACTACTTGGTTATTTTATATATTTCTTTTTTGCTGTCACTTCTAAGGGTTTTTTTTTTTTTTTTACTATTGTTCACCCAATATAATGCTCAAGTGTCACTCATGGCTGAGGGTATCTAAATGCAGATGAGAGAGCAATGATTGCATATTATGATAATATATAGGATAGATAATGGTTGAACCTCAACTTGATAAGGTTAACATTGTAGTGATCAGGAGCCTGTTCCTCATTGCAACAGTTCTAGGGAAGGTGCTGCCAGAGTGGAACTTACTCCTTACAAATGGAATATGAAGGAAATGAAGATGAGTCAACTCAGTGTGAATACAAAGAAAATAATATTTTCACAAATAAGTTACTTTTTCTTTGAAATTAATTTCTACTAACAGGCCAAACTAGTTTGGCACTTAAGTTGAAACTGGATAGCACTATTTTGTATTTAACAAATTAAGTTCAATACTATTCACTTAGAAATTGCAGTGATCAGAGAAGCATCTTCTTAGGAGTCTGCTCCACATTGTGGTAATTCTGGGGTAGCTGCTGTCTGTGTGGAACTTACTCCTTACAAATGGAATATGAAGGCAATGAAGATGCATAGTGGGTCTTAGATGTGAAGGTTTCAACTGGTGGAACCAAGGAATATAGTTTGCCTGAACATGTGCCATGAAAGCAGAAATAGAATAACAAGAGGCGAGCAGAAAAGTTTGAATTTGTATCTCGTCTTCTTCTTTCTTGATCGAGTTGTGCTTAGTTCTTACCTATATTAAGGATTGATATACTTGCCAGTCATTTATTCCTTCGATCCATATTTAAATACAGTTTCTCAGTACAAACTTGAGCATTAAAGTATTTATATTCAAGCCTGTATATATCAGTCAGTTCAACTAATGGAATATTTTGGGTGCATTTACTGTTCAAAGGGAATAAAAAGATTGACACACAGCCATTCATAATCATCTAATTACTACAATTCATTTTAAAATTATTTCTTTGAAATTCCTTGCCACAAAATTCTCTTTATTTTCTATAAGCCAGGATCATCAAAAACCTAATCTTTTGAACTTTCATGATAAGTTCAAATTCCAGTTGAATTTGTTACATTCACTTAAGTGCAAATGGTATTGGGAAAGGTATGAATCCATCTCTTCTACCCCCCCCCCCCAAGCTATAGGTAAATACCAAGACAGACTGAGATCCTATGTTAGGAATTAAAAAAATTATCACAACAAATGAATTATATAGAAAAAATAATTATTTACATTCAGACTATTGTTGTTCTCTTTGTTATTATTGTCACAATATTTTGGCCATGATGCCCTCTGACCTTCATCAGATGCTTGTCATTTCAGGTAACATTCAGGAAATTATCATTTTGTTCTTATTTAGTACTTTCTCAGTTATTGCTTGTCCTATTTCCATTATCTACACTGCCCTGTCCAGGGACAAAACCCACAATTACTGTATCACCAAATTCACAAACCAATGCTCTAATCCAGTAGGTTAGTGGATTAAAATCGGTTTATGAATTTGGTAGATTAAATGAATGGTTCAGTTTAATACACCCTGATGGTTAACCAGATCGATGAACACTCAATAAAAGTTGGAGAACACAGTAGCTGAAATATGATAGTAACAACAATGATGAGGATAACTGTTTACATGTAAATAATAATAAATCCACATACCAGAAATTCAGAGGGGGATACAACCAATTATCTGAGAAATAAGAATAATAAAGACTAACAAAAAGCATATGTAACATTTTGATAAATTAAAACTTAGTCACATAACCTTTATTTGTCATGATTACATCCAAGCAACTCTTGTAGGATGTTTATGGCCAAAGCCCTGTGAAAGCACTAGTTCTCATTCAATTACCAAAGTTAAACAGTGTCAAGGCTGGTCAGTACTTTGATGGGATACCTCTTGAGAACACTGGGTATTGTAAGTGACCTCCTACAATCAAAAATATGTTTTGGCTTTAAAAAACCCATAAAAAACTATCAATCAATCTTGTAGGTTGATACAAACTTTAAGTTGTGATATATTTTTTTTTAATTTCATCCCAAGCAAAGCAGTAATGTCACTAATACACAGGGAGTGCAAGTGAAGACTGAGAATAGGTAGACCGAGGAAAGGCTAAAAGATGAACAGGATTCAAGAAGACAGATGTCAAACAAGTGATAATTACCCCTTAAGCAGGTAGTGTTTGACTGACAACATTGTGTACAAAGTCACTCGAGAAGGCCTCCTATGATGAAATAGATTGATTTGATTGAGGGGGCATTTAAAAGGAGTTACAGTAATCATGTAATGTCTTTCAAATTGAGAAGAGAAAGAATTGTCATAACACCGCCCTGGCAAAATACATTTGGAAAGATAAACATGAAAAGAACTTTCAACCAAAAATATGAGTGAGGTGGGTGGGATTTTGTAAATTTTGCCAGGTGGAGTTGGTGATATTGAGATTTCTATATTCAGGTTCTCTATTAAACAAGAGAGCTGAAAAATATGACAAGATGTTTTACACACAAAAAGTATTTAATATCAAATATGGAACTCAGATGAGATTCACTTCTTCTTCTTCTAAAAAAAAAAAAAGCAGCATGTTCTCCATATTTAAGACCAGTGCTACAAGCTATGTAAGACAAATATTGAAAGTGGCCTGATGATTCTGCAGGGGTGAAACTTGAGTAGCCTTGTTTTTATTTCTTATTCTGTATGCTTCTTACATTATTTACTTATATAGGCCCTACTTTATTATCTGTCTATATTTCTGAGATGAGGTATTATTTACATTATTCGGACTATTGTCCTTATCTTTGTCGCCATATTTATTACAACGTTTTGACCGTTGTACACTCCGGCCTTCTTCAGATGGTTGGAATGTTGAACTTAACCCTTTATTTCGCTCACTGGGTTAAAGGGTTAAGTTCGACTTTCCAACCACCTGAAGAAGGCTGAAACGTTGTAATAAATATGGTGACAAAAATGAGGGCAATAGTCTGAATAATGTAAATAATGCTCTACTTTATATTGAGCACTTTTTATTACCAGCTTCACTATAGCAACTTACCAACTAAAATTGTATTTCATTATATATATATATATATATATATATATATATAAGAATCATTAGAAATGTATATATATAATGATTCTTATAAATTGCTAGGTCCATCTGAAATAGTACTATATTGACTGAATTGGACATTGTATACCAAAATAAATTGCATCATTTAATATATGAAATATTTACAAAGCTAGGCTTAGTCTGGAAGGAGCCATTTTGTAGAGTAAGGAAAATTGAGTTGCATTAGTTTTGCAAGTAGGGAGGACATACCTGTCTTGGAAATGATCTTTTGAAATGAAATACAGGCTTTAACTAGTGTTGTGCAATGGCTTGTGATACCAATGGGAATTCACAACAACTGAATCTGTCTCATTAAAATAACTACTTCAGCTACCAAGCAGTGTATGTGTATGTATGAGACAGATTTCCAAAACTGAATTTACTGCTCATGTGAAGCATTGGTGAAAATTATGTTTAACTCTTTTCAATGTAGATGTCTTGCCAATTTCTTTGTTTTGAATTTCAACCACTGGTATACATAGGTATCTCAGCCATCAAGTAAACTTTCTCTCTTTTTACATTTGTTTTTTTTTTAATTATTTCACCTCAGGCAAAACAAAGTCATGAGGTTGCTGAGTGTGAAAGAATATGAAAAAAAAAAAAAGAAAAAGAAAAACATTATTAAGGAGAGAACAATAAAAGAACAGGAATTAAGAAGACAGAAGATAACAAGTGTCATTGCATTTCAATTTCCTCCCAAGCAAGGCACTAAAGCCACTAAGACACAAAGGTGGATACTGAGTGTTAGTGAATATGAGAAAAACTACTATTAAGGGAAAAGGACAATAAAAGAACAGGAATTATGAAGACAAAGATAATAATTGACAATGCATTTAAATTTTAGGTGATCAAAGTTGTTTGTAAAGCAATACTACAGAAGAGAGTTCCACAAGCAAGATGTGTGAAAGAAGAAACTGTTAACATAGAACTTATGGTTACATTTATCCATTTCAATTGTAAAATGATAAGACCAGGCTGCTAATCTAGTACTGCATTTAAATTATATCATATACATAAAAAAAAAATTATATTTTGAAAAAAAAAATGATTGACCAATGTAATCAATGTAATTCTGGAAGATAACATTTAAAAACATCATTTTACAGAATTTGTAATTATAGTGTTCAATATCAATTAATTATCTCATTAATAATCATAAACAAAATAAATTTCTTCTACTATGCTGTCTTTGCACTGAGTTTTACAAAAGTATATCCATTCTTCAGAAAACTTACTGATTAAATTTACCTTCATGATGCAATTCAGCAAAACCTAGAATATAAACAGGTATAAGATGAATAAGCAAAGTTATTTTATTTAATATATATATATATATATATATATATAGGTGTGTGTGTGTGTGGTGCTGAAAAGTTCTTGTCCAGGCCAAGAAGTGATTAAAACAAGAAAAGTCTGTTTATTTGGTCAGATTTTTGGTTCACTTTAAGGCCTTTTCAGCAAAACACAAAAACACACACATATATGAGATATATTTAGGCAGCAAGAATTTAAACTTCTCCTATTTGACATGTTCCTTCAGTATGTAAGAGATTATGGCTCTCCACTATTTCCTGTACTTTTTGGGGCTTAAGAAAAATTTATCTTAAATCTCTTAAGCTCTCTTTTCTCATTTTGTGCCATCTTTCTGATATTAAGTGTAAGTGTCCTTTTTGTTTCCATTTTCTCTAAAACATTATTGCTCACATATTTAGTTCAATGGTATTCTCAGCATGTTTCTGTAGAGCCACATTTCTATTGCTTCAAGTCTCTTCTTCATCTGAGCAGAGATTGTCCAGCATTCATTGTCATATACAGGTACTGATATTACATAACAGTTCAGCACTCTTTTCTTTGTTTCTAACAAAATTTTCCTGTTTCTTAATATGTTGCTTAGGTTTTGGAAGGTAACTTTCACTATCCTAATGCACTTTTTGATTTCAGTATTCCATTTTCTGTCCTCTGTTAAAACATTTCCTAAATATTCAAATTTTTGTTCTTTCTTCAAATTAATTATTTGCATGTTGGGTTGTTCCTTTGACTCATAACTATACATTCTGTCTTCTGACAATTGATGTTTAAGCTTTATAAAATTCTACATAAGAACTGCATAATTTTTTTATTCTGTTTTTTCCAATTTTCAAATGAGATGTTTCAAATCCAAGACAATATTTATAGCTATTGTGAGAGGTTTTTCTTAAGGTTTTATGAATCTTGGAGAGGACCACATGAAAAGAAGGAATATTGTGTTGCACCATTCTTAACAACTGAAAAAAACAAATCTGCCTTGAAAATTATTATTTGAAATTCTGGCTTTTAAGCAGGTTGAAACAGCACTGGTGGGAAATTAGAAAATTCCCTTTCACATCAGTTAAATAACTGAATATAAATACATTAGGTTAAGTGCTACTCGCTGAGTTTCTCATTTCATTTCTATTTGGTGTGTCTTTGATGCCTATATTTTTTCTTATTTGGTGTGTCTTTGAGGCTTATATTTTTTCTTATTTGGTGTGTCTTTAATGCCTATATTTTTTATGATTTGGTGTGTCTTTGAGGCTTATATTTTTTCTTATTCGGTGTGTCTTTGAGGCCTATATTTTTTATTTGGTGTTTCTTTGATGCCTATATTTTTTCTTATTCGGTGTGTCTTTGATGCTTATATTTTTTCTTATTTGGTGTGTCTTTAATGCCTATATTTTTTCTTATTTGGTGTGTCTTTGACGCTTATATTTTTTCTTATTTGGTGTGTCTTTGAGGCTTATATTTTTTCTTACTCGGTGTGTCTTTGATGCCTTTATTTTTTCTTATTTGGTGTGTCTTTGAGGCCTATATTTTTTCTTATTTGGTGTGTCTTTGAGGCCTATATTTTTTCTTATTTGGTGTGTCTTTGAGGCTTATATTTTTTCTTATTTGGTGTGTCTTTGAGGCTTATATTTTTTCTTATTTGGTGTGTCTTTGAGGCTTATATTTTTTCTTATTTTGTGTGTCTTTGAGACTTATATTTTTTCTTATTTGGTGTGTCTTTGAGGCTTATATTTTTTTCTTTAACTTTCTGTTTATGAAATATGAATTATCTCTCCAAGCAGATCAAATTATCACAGATTACCCAGGTGTAAGACGAGCTTGGTAAATTTCACAATCTTGAATCATCAGTTTTAATTCCCAACAAAATGAAAATGATACTGTAAAATATGTTTATGAAGTCTTTGTATAATTTATACTTTTAATGTTTTCATTTCCATCAGAAATTTATTCAAGCTTTAATATTCTTAGTCACTTTCGACATATTCACAATATTTTTTAATGTAAAGGTCAAAAGGTCAATGGTAATATTAGCTTTTTCCTTAAGTGAAAACATTCATCATTCATTAGCAAGTATTACATTCAATTGAAAATTATAAGATCTTTCTATGAAAACAATTTCTCAGGAAAATAAGTTTCTCAAGTCCAGTAAATGATATTGTTCTTTCCAGTATTGGTGAAGGTTTCCTTCCTAGCTTTTTGTTTAAAGTAGTGTGGAACATCAACATGTTATGTCATTATTCTCTCATCAAGCTGCATGTGCTCTCTACTATAATTGTTGCTGCTGCTGAACATCCTCAAGTGATGTGATTTATTTCATACAGTTCTTTATAATTTGGTAGTGTCATGTCAGTCCATGATGTCCAAAGAAGTATGGTTCAAGACCTACATTCTTCATTCATTCAGAGACATTTTTAACCATTGATCTGAGAAAGTGGTTGTATACAATTGAATGAATTTGGTATGACATCCACATGAAAGTCTCAATCTTAACAAGGCTATTTTAGAACAAGACTTAAGTTTTTAGGTCAATGGACAGAAAAAAATTAAGTGAATCAAAGTTAAAATTGGAACATGACTGGTAAAGTTCAATTGCAGGAAAAGCATGAATCCTGTTCTCACCAACCTTGGCTGTGAGTAAATAGAATAGCTGTTGGAATCCTGAAACGTTTGTAATATTCATATTGAAACCCTCAGAATTTTTTGAAGATCCCCTCTCCCTCCTGTTTTTATAGAAAGTTTTTATTCTTTAATAATCTTACCCTTTCCTCAAATATTTTCCCTCTTTTCCTGCTCATTTGATTTAAAAAAAAAATGATCTGCCCCACCTCTTATTCCAAAGCCCCTTTTATCCAAGACACAAGAGTTTTTGCCATGCTCCTTCAGGATATGGTGAATCATGGCATTTGGCAATTTCCTATTCTTTGTAACTTTTAATAAGATTTATCTTTTTGTTATATCTCCCAATATCTGCCATCTGTTTACATGGGACTTGTTAGGTAGGTTTACTCAATCCTTTTCTCTATCTCTCTTCTCTTTTTAATTGAATTTACCCCAAGCAAGGCAATAAAGCCATTAAAACACAAGGCGTTGCTGGATTTGAAAGAGTTAGAAAACATTATGAAAAAGTGAGAACAATAGAAGAGTAATCAGGAAGACAATAGATAATGATTGCTAATATGTCTTGTGAGTATCATATTCACTAAGCCCTTTCTCCTCTTTATATGTCCTAAGAAAATTACTCTGACAGAGAACAAAAACATCTACAGGTTGGCAATCACCATAACTGGTCTGAAACCTGGTTGAGAAATGGAGATTCTAAGGTATTAGGTCCATACACCAGGCTCTGTAATAAAAAAAAAAGAATTTATCTCCAAGAACCAAGCATCATATCAGACAAATATTGCCTGTTTAACATTACAGAACCATCAGGACCTCACTATAGTCCAATGGTTAGCAAGCTAGATCATTATCACTATAGCAAGACACACTTGTCCTCTATTAAGCTTGGCTGAGTAAATTTTACAAAACCTTAAATTCAGATGGTGATTGATGGTCAGCGTTGGCATGTTGAGCACTTTGCTGGAACAGCAAATCGTTATAGCTTACAGCCATATCACATTGGAACACAGGTTCTCATCTGATCACTGAAGTTAAGTAAAATTGAACTTGGTCAGTACCTAGATGGGTGACCATTCATGAATACCAGGTGCTGTGAGCTTAGATAGGCAAGTAGTTTAATGGATATTGTCTTGGAATTAGAAATCAGACAGCCAAGTTCCATTTTAGTCAGGTTTTTTATATTCATTTATGTGGAAATACACTTGAAAAAAGTATGAATCCACCTTTCTTCTCCCAAATATGGGTTAAATAGTAAGACTTCCATCAGAAAATCATAATTATCTCTAAAAAGTTATAATCCCAAAATATGTTTTATCTTTAAATAACCTTAAAATGGTTGATAAGGGATAAAGAAATCAATCAACTGAATCATTTTCATCATTCCAGTTTAGGCTTTGATTAATTTGTATAAAAAAAAGACAGTTATTAAGTCAAAACTTAATCTTTATCTATCCTCCTTATCCCATAATCTTCACTTCCTACCAACTCCTCTTTCATTCCTATCACACACTTCATTGAGTGACTCTCTAACTTATAAAATAAATCATTGTTTATGTCCAGATTTTAACTCTTCACAAGAACATTGAAAAAATCAGATATCAACTTTTCTTTAGTTTGAGATTATAATTGTTAAAACATATGTGCTATTTAATTCTGTCACAGCACGTTGTAATTATATTTAATTTCATTTCTAATTGCATCTTAGATCACAAATTAATTATTTATTAATTATTATAAATAAATAATTATTAATATCCCTGATTTACAGCATCATTATATTCTTGCTAATTAGCTAATTTCTCAACATCAAGGACATGATGAAATTTGAATATTTCACCTTTAAGGCCAGATATTTCCTTGCAGGTAAGCCCATCCCTAACTACAGAGAAATTGTTTTTATGCAGCTACATCAACAATTTTCCATGAAACATTGCTTTCATAGTACAAGATCTACTAAACCAACAGAGGTCACATGATAATAATTAAATATTATACCTCCAACTATATATTGATTATATCTTGAAAGCATAATGACTGTTAGAAACTGAAGCAAATATTTCAAATATTAAATTCTTTAATAAATGTCTCAAGAAACATGCTAGAATTGATCATATCTAACATAGACTTCTTACCAAGTGTAAAATATTTAGCCTTCTTAGAGCCAAGTATTACTTTGTCTTCAGATTCGATCATGGCTATATGAATTGATTCCTTGGATTGAAACATTCAGCATTCATTAAACAAGCAGCCAGTTCTACTTCAGTTGTGCTTTTCTTCACTCCCTAGCCATCAGTCATCCTGCATATGATGATAAACTACATCTGGCAGCAAGGCTTCTGATTGGGAGATTGGAAGTTTTGGGAGAAGAAAAATAATGAAAGGGAAATAATGTTGAAGAACAGACCCCAGAGTAACCTGTGAACAACATTTAAACAATCAACCCACAAAATTGAATGATACTTTCTTGAAAGTTAAATGAGATGATAAAACACAGAATTTTGACTTGACTCCTAAACAGATTGGCAAATATTTGCATGACTGTTATCAATTTCACAAAACTGATCAATATCCTGGAGAAGATTCTAAGTTAAATAAGGAATTGATTTGTGGTCAAGGGTCATAACTCAGTAATAATTGATCATCTGTTTATTTTCTAAATAATAACAAACAAATTGTGAATCTGTTCCTCTCTATGTAGAGTCTTTAAGATAAAAGATTCAACTTAAAAGGTGGTTTTGGAAAGTTCTCAGTTTGTCTAGACTGTGATTTTGCCATTCTTTGGAATCATACACTTCAAACATTCATGAATTGTAAGTGGAATTTATCCTGGAAAACATCAGTATCTTGGACAAATGCCAAGAGATACCAAATGTTATTTTTCTTTGCAAGTTTTCAATTTGCAGATTTAATCAACTGTAGAAAAAATAGTTTTAGAATTTATTCCAGAAAATTTTTAAAAATTCAAAACTTCAATCTACTGCACTCTGATCATTATGTTATACAAATGAAGTTCTATGTAGGCTTACCATACTGCAACCCCCTCACATTACAAATACTTGGTTACTTTCCAACACTATGTTCTATTTCTCTGGTCTTTAGTTATTTTGTAATTGTGTCCAAGACTGTCTGTTCTGGAATTTGGAATTTAAATGAAAATTCATATCCTTTTCAAGGAAATAAATTTTGTAGAGTACCATTTTTTTATTCACTGTTAGCATGAATTAAGACCCCTTAAGATAAATACCTTCCATCCTTCCCCTGTCTCATGCTTTTTGTCTGAGTGAAACGTTTAAATGAATAAATTCTATATTAGTTTTTCAACCTTTTTTTTTTTTTTTTTTTTAGCTTTCACAATTAAATTTCTATTTCTGACACAAACTCAGTCCACACTGGGATTGATGAGACAGACAACTGGTATTTTCATCTGCCGAAATAGGTTATTCCCCATATGAGATGATTTTGGATTTTATTGTTTATTATTTGCTCTGTAATAATAAATACATTGAGCTCTTTTTTTGGATCAGTTTTAAGATTTTATATTAATACGATCCACTTGGATTACATACCAATGGATTTCTTACCTTTACTATATATATATATATATTTATGAATAAAAATGACAATAGGAAAACTGGTAATTGCTGACGCGTTTCGTCCAATGTGGACTTTATCAAAGCAAAATACGAAAATGAAATTAAATGAACAAAGTAACTAATAAAAACAAAAACAGAATGTACCTAGCAACTGGAATGTAGAGAAACGCTATTTTCATATTTTTTAACTGAAAAATAACGAAGTGATTGTCACGTGTGGAGAATATTGTCATTATATCTGTGTTGATGTATTCAACCATTTTCTTTCGATTTTATGAATCTGTTGTGCATATTTGTTTGTAAGAGCATTAATTTTGTTAAGAAAGGTGAAATAGGGAAAAAGCCTGGGCATAAATTAATATTTGGGTAATTTTCTATGGTGGCACTCTCCAGAATTTTCCTTCTGAGTGAGTTATTTTCTTTTTTTATGAGTGTAGAATTTTTAAAATCAAAATTATGGTTGTATTTATTTCTATGTATGACTATTGCATTAGTTAAGTTGTTTTTTGTGAGGTCTCTTTTGTGCTCATAAATGCTTTTTTTCAAACTTCTACTTGTTTCTCCAATATATTGGGAGGAACAGTTTTGGCAATTTATTTTATAAATGCCTGCTTCAGAAATATTAGTGCTATTATTGTTTGAAGATCTTAGTATATCTATAATGGTTTTGGAAGTGTTTGTGACTATTTCAAGATTATTTAGATGGGATAGGTTATTCTGGATCGTGGACGTGGCAGAATTGGTCGGTAGTATTATGTATCTGTTTTCATGTGATTTACTATTGCGGATTATGTTATTAGTTTTGTTTCATTTGTATATTTTGTATGCCTTTCTTCTTGCGTTGTGGATGAAATGATATGGGTATTGTAGGTTTTTGAATGTGTTTTCTATGTATGTTTCTTCTTTAAATAAATATTGAGGACTACAGATTCTTAATGCTCTTAGATAGAAACCTATAATAATTCCAGATTTAATTTTTGAAGGGTGGTTTGAGTAGAAGCTGATGAGATCATTTTTGTTTGTAGCCTTTCTGTAAATGTCAAAATTGAGTTCGTTGTTATTTCTAATTAACAAATTGTCCAGGAACGGAAGAGTGTAGTTGGTTTCAGTTTCGAACGTGAAGTTTATTGTAGGTTCAATGTTGTTAAGTTTGGAGAGAAGATCCGTTAAATTGGTGTTTTTTGGAATTATTAATAACGAGTCGTCTATGTATCTGAAATATGAAGAGTTTGTAGGGAGAATATTTTTGAATGAGTCACTTTCTAGAAATTCTAAAAATAGACATGCAAGAACGCTGCTGAGAGGAGATCCCTTTGGCAAACCAAATTTCTGTCTGTAATGTTGGTTAGGTGTTTTTTAAAAGTTTAAGCATAGCTTGGTAATTAGTTGGCACATTTTTATAATTTTGTGTGTGCAAATATAGGTAATTTGATTTTGCATTTTTAGGTGTTTTTTTTAGTAAATTTAAGCATTTATCTATGGAGACGTTTTTATAAAAAAAAAAATATATATATATATATATATATATATATGACAAAACTCACCTGGCCATTGGTTTCAAAAAGGTTGATTGAGGTAGGAAATGGCTTTTAAACTTTAATGCCTCCAAGATGAAACTGCTCTCATTTAACCACCAAAGTCTCCCAGTCTCCTATCAGAATGGCTGATGCCCAACTCCACAAGAGTGCCTCTTTCTGACTGCTTGGTCTCATGCTTTCCACTGACCTGAGGTGGAACAATTACATTGAATCAATAGCTTCATTTACTGCAAGGAAATTTGGCTCTCTGTGTCATGCCAGAAGGTTTTTCTTGCCTGAGTCCATCCTTCAAATCTACAAATCATTCATTCATCCTTACACTGAATACTGTTGCCATATATTGCCTGGTCCCTCAGCTGTTCATCTAGAGGTCCTCAACAAAATCCAGAGATCACTGATGAAAAATTCTCAGATCACTGGTTTAAAATGGCTTTGAGCAAAGGAAAGCTGTAGTCTTAATGACGACCATCCTTCTTCAAGCTTTGTCAACTGGCACTACAGAATCAGCAAATACCAATAATAGAAACCATATCATTTGAAGACTAAAATCAATAGCTCCTGTAACTTAAAGAGAGATGTTGATATTCCACATTACTTCAAACAGAAAGCAAGGAAGGAAATCCCCCATCAATACTGGAAAGTGCTATAGCAGCTACTGGACCTGAGAAACCTATTTTCCTGAAAACTTGTTTAGATAGAAACATTTTATAAATTTAATCTGACAGCAGCACTAACTGCTCAGTCAATAAATGTTGAATGTTTTTGCATAAAGAAACTGCTAATATTTCCATTAGCATTCATAAAGAAACTGCTCATATTTCCATTAGCATTCATAAAGAAACTGCTAATATTGCCATTAGCATTCAACAGTACACCCTATGTTATGACTTATTACCTTCCTATTTAAAGTTTTTCTTGTCATATGCCATGTCCATTATGGCCCTCCACATCTTCTTGTCCCATGTAACTTCATAAATTTTGTCTTTTTGTCATTTCTTTTAAACCTTGTTCTAACATCCATTTACACACACTCATTAAGTAAATTATGTGCTGCTTTCCTCTATCCCTTTTGCCTTCAATATGTCCTCTGTGTGTCAAATTTTCCAAGCCCTTTTTTCTCATTATGTCTCCTATAAATTTCTGATGTTAAGTATAAGTCTCCTTTTTGTTTCCATCCTCTCTAAAATTTTGTCACTGCTCACATGTTTGGTCCATACTCTTCTCAGAGACACTTGAACGTATATTGATCTATTACATGAAAAATTAGACACTGTTTATTATTTTAAAGTTGGGATAAAGATCTACACATTGTTTACATTATTTACACTCTGTCTATTGTCCTTATCTTTGTTGTTGTTATCACAAAGTTTTGGCAATGGTGACCTTCAGCATTCATCAGGTTATTGTCAATCCAGGTAACATTCAAGAAATTTTGAACTGAATCATTATTTCATCTACAGGGTAGATTGTTCTCATTTTATGGTCAAAGTCTAGGAATATATATCTAGTTCTTTTCAGTACTATTCAGTTATTGGTTGCCCCATTTCCTCTGAGTCTAGTCTTCAATACCTGACCCAGTAATTGTAAGTTCAATCCTTAGTCAGGTAGGCTCAATAGAAACATAAAAGACTTCACAGGACACCAGGGTTACTTGGACAATGACATGGCAGTACAAGCAATCCTGCAATATAGAAATACCCCTATCCAAGGTATTGGCTTATCACCAGTACAACTCCTGCTTCATAGATGTCTTCAAGATTTTATTCCATCTCACCGACACTTATATAAACCACACCCTGAATGGATAGCTGCAGCCCCAAAACATGAAAAGACATTATCCAAATGCAATGCAGGCCTCATCGAGAGGTACAATCATACTGCACATGCCCTATCCCCGCTTTATAAGGGTGACACAGTCTCCATTCAAAATCCAAATAGCCATCGATGGGCCATAGCTGGGCAAATAGTAAAGATGCTTCCCAACCATCAATATAGGATCAGAGTTGCAGGATCAGGCAGAATAACCCTGCGGAACTGTAGGTTCCTAAGGAAACTTATAGTGCCTGTAATCAACACCCCCATACCAAGCACCTTGCCTGTGTCCCCAGAGCTAACAATTACAGATATATGTAGACCACATCAATCTGCCAAAGAATCAGGAAATGGTGGCATTACATTGCGAAGTGACCTGGCATCCCAGAGCCCTGCTCAATCACCGCTATCAAGAACCAGGATTCCCAGGGCACTATCCCGACTACTCCCATACAATCGGCCAGGCATTAAGGAACTGATTCCTCCCCAACAGCCAATATGCTTCCACAACGGGGAAAGGAGGGAGCTGTAGAAGTCAAGGGACTTACCTGCTGACATGGCTACCTTCTTGTGTCTTATTGGAAAAGCAAGCCATCTAATTTTACCTCATTTATAGGAGAATACCTAATGCACCAGTTAGGTTGGTCCATTTTGCTAAAATAGACCTGCCCAACACATTTGCATGTGTGGTTTCTATTCACCCATATATCTCTCCATTAAATGACTCAGGTCAGCTTTAACTTGTGATTACACCAGTCTATTTGTGTGTCAGAACACTTGCAAGCTAACCAATATTCTACAAGGGTGAGCAATAAATGAGCAGTATGAAATAAAAACACAATGGAAAGTGCTCAGAAAAACGACATTCCTTGGTTCTAACCTTTACATCAAGGACCCACCATGCCACTTACATTCCCTCTGTATTCTATTGGTAAGGAGTAAGTTCCATTCAAACAGTTTTATCCCATGAACCACTGCTCTGTGGAACACACTCCCAAGAGGATGTTTCCTTTGATCACTACCATCTTAAGTAGTTCAAGTTTAGAGTTAACTGTTTTCCTATCTATATAAACTACCCTTTAACATAACACTCTACCTAAAGTGGCCCCCAGGCCTTGTACAGGGTGAACCTTAGTGTAAAAAAAAAAAAATGGGGTATCTTTAGACATGGACAGTCTACCCTCATAGATTAGTAATAGTTGAGTACTAAATTTCCTGAAGTTCCCAAATGTTCAGGTATTGGATGAAGGTCAGAGGGTACAACAGTCATAATTTTATGAAAATAGCAACAAAGAATCTGACTGTAAATAATGGTAACTCATCATTGCTGAAATCCAGACAAAAATGTACCCCCACTGATTTGGCCTGGAGACCAATTTGGAACACAGGTCCTTCAAATATTCTGAACAGAACATGGAATATTAATGCAGGAAGAACTTCCAATATTCCCTGACATTTGATTGAAAAAAACTCACACATTGGAGAATAAGTGTCTTAGAATACAGAAAAAAATATTCAAGTATAGACACCCCCCAAAAAATGATTATTTTTTAGATCTTCTGTGCTTTAGTCTTAGAATCAAGTCAGTATTCTGAGATAAATTCTAATAAATATAACCAAACCATTTTAGATTTAGAAATAAGGAAAACTGTTCAGAAATCTTTGCTAAAGAAAAAGAAATCAGTCCCATTAATCAGATTTTCTCAAAGAGTAGATACATGTTATAAAGTTAAATCTTGAAATAATAAAGACTTCAGAATCTGCTCAAAACAAATTTACCATTTTTGATTAAGAAATAATTTAATAATTATAAAGAAATATATACATGCTTATGCAAATTGAAACAACTGTTTTAGTTTCCTTTTTAAAAGGGAAGAATAGCAGATTTGTGAATTTTCAGACATTTGATCAGATATTCAAAAGAGAATATAGCAGATTTGTGAATTTTCAGCACATTTGATCAAATATCCAAAAGGGAAAATAGCAGATCTGTGAAATTTAAATCCTGAGGTGGGGAAAAAACTTCAAAATCTGTTAATAGAAATTTATCAAATTTTACATTGTATAGTAATCTTGATAATCAAATAAATTTCCTTCTTTGTAAATTGAGGTGACAATTTACTTTTACCATGTGTCTGTACATTTAAAGTAAATACATGCATTTCACCCATCAAAGATTGGATATCCCTCCAAGACTGATTCCTCATTTTGACACTGTTGTCATCATTGGTAATTATAGAAATAAATTATATCTCAGCCTTCAAGACAATCAGAAAATTCTATCAAGTCTTCAGTTAGTACACACTCCAGATAAATTTCTCTGTCCCTTGAATGTTGAACCCAACGTAAGATAAATACTAGACTTAGTTATTAACTGCATGTGTTCATATGTTGTCTTTGGTTGGTCAGTATTTCCCACTTTAGCCTGGAGATCAGTTAATTACTATTTGCTGATGACATACAACTGGAAATTAGATAAAATCACCTTATATTCGGTGTATCATGTAAGCATTTCTTTTCAAATAAATCTGTTACTCTTGTGTCTTTTAGTCAACGAAGTGAGATGAATTGATCAGTCAAAGAAGGAATCATAAGCTGCAATGGTGGCCTGATGGTTGAAGTACAAGTGAATATATTCAAGATCCCCAAGAATAAGAGAAAGCCAGTTCAATTTTCATCTAATGTCATCAGTTTGATTTTAAAAATTATAGAGAAAGTAGTAAAAGAAAGAAGAAAGGACTAATCACCAATTGCAAGGAAACAAAATATACTGTTGTCAGTAAGAGAAAAATGCCAACATACAAACAACAAAATTAAAGATACCAAAATGAAGCAAATACAAAAATTTAATTATCTAGGAAGTGTTTTCACAGAGGACAGAAAATATGAAGCCAAAATCTGAAGGTACATTCAAATAGTGAAAGATACCTTCCAAAAATTAAGCAATGTATTAAGAAATAGAAAAAAATAGTTAGAAACAAAGAAAAGAGTACTTAACTCTTATGTAACATCAGTTCTCCTCTGTGACAGTGAATGGGTGACAATCTCATCACAGATGAAGAACAAACTTGAAGCAACTGAAATGTAGTTCTACAGAAGGATGCTGAGAATACCATGGACTGAACATCTAAGTAACTAGTATGTTTTAAGTAAAATATTCTAAAATTATTTAAACAGGAAACTGTGGAAAAAATATGTTTTGTTATTTATATATATTTATATATATAAACTGTTTTAAACATATTTACCATCTGGATTCATTATTGGTGCCCACAATCTTAATCATTTTGACTATATAATCATAATACATACTTTAATATACATAATATATATATACATATATATGTAAATGTAAAAGACAATGGGAAAACTATTATTAGCTGACACCTTTCATTCAGTGAATGGGAGACAATCTCCTCACAGATAAAGAACAAACTTGAGGCAACTGAAATGTGGTTCTACAGAAGGATGCTGAGAATACTATGAACTGAACATCTAATTAAACTGGTATGTTTTAAGGAAAATGGAAACAAAAAAGTTTCTTATATTTAGAAAGTGGCAGTTGAAATTTCTAGGACAGATAATGAGAAAAGAGGGCATGGAGAATTTGACACTCACAGAACATATTGAAGGCAAGAAGGCTTGAAGAAAGCAGTAACCAGAAAAGCTAGGGTAAAGGAGACAGAAACTAGGAGGGAAGATGAAAAGGCAAACTTATCTAAGTTGTGGGGAGACATGATTATGACACTATTTAGCTATGGTAATTGGCTAACTAATTAACCATAGAAATTAAAAACGGGAAATACTTAAGGTGAGAAAGAGCTATATCGAAAGATAGACTGAGCAACATTAAAAAGAAGAATATATTTTATTTACAAAAAAAAGATACTTTTCGTAAAAGACAGAAAATCTGTAAGAAAAAGTGAGACTGTGATTCTGTCAAAATTAATTAATGTCACGATAAGGGAGTGACATGCCAAATGAAACAGAATTCTGAAAGAAAAACAAAGCCAACCAACACATGCGACCATTAAAAAAAATTTCAGCTTGAGACCACCACAGAGAATAGATATTAATTATCTTTCAGAGATATCATTTAACTTTAATTCCTGGTTCCAGTGAAGAAAGCCATCTGGTATATGCATGAATCTTGGCATGAGAAGGAAAATCGAAAAGGGAATCATTATTATTGCTTATTCAAACTGTTGACATCAGACATAGTGTCTCGAAAATGAGCATCTGGTGATAAGAGAATTTTAAGGCATGAGAAAAATAAAGAATTTGATTCTCAGGTAAACACAACCACCCAGTTAAAAGTTGACTAGCAGAGAAGCTAAGTGTCGGGTTTTGACAATGATTAATGAGTCGGTAGAGGTCCGGGCTAAGTAGATTTGGGTGTCCCCCAAAATTATGATGTGATAAGAATCAATTGGCAATCTGGGATTTGTAAATGTTTTGGTCAAAGGAAAAAGTAAAAAAAGATTTTGCAAACAAAATTCTGGAATAATTCTAAGAGGGCCAGTCTAGCCACACCCACACTGCTGAGAGATCATTGGCCAAGTGGTAGCATGGGTCATAGGCGGAGGTGAATGTATGAGAAAGACGGAGAAGTTGTTAACACCTACTGAGGGGATTGGTATGAGATACCAATGTGAGAGAGGAAGAGTCTAGGAGGATGACTCTCCTCTGACCTTCTCTCACAGATGAGGGAGGAACCCCCAAAGTGGAAAATGAATAATCTTCAAAAAATGAGAAGTAATTAATTTTCCTGGCCTAAGAACAAAGAGAATTCTTGTTGGGAATTGAGAATTGTCAAGGAACCCAAACTACATCAGGCCCCCACACCGGGTTTTGGTCAGTGTCCATATAAACGAACGTCTCGAGACAGTTAGTCAGTTCTGTGTTGCAGTCAGTTCCAGTGAGTTCGAGTTTGGAGTTAGTTCGAGAAGTTGGAGAGTGTTACCTCGCAGAAGATTTCCACATCCTTTTCGACTTAGTGTTCCTACCAAAAGCAAGTTTCATTGACGAACGATTTAAGATACCATGACTCGATTAAGAAATGTCACATGTTAAGAATGTCACGAATCCACAGAAACGGGCT
The DNA here is from genome assembly GCA_903632075.3 of Acanthosepion pharaonis. Classification (NCBI taxonomy): domain Eukaryota; kingdom Metazoa; phylum Mollusca; class Cephalopoda; order Sepiida; family Sepiidae; genus Acanthosepion; species Acanthosepion pharaonis. Next base: position 932,571 of record CAHIKZ030004832.1, read on the forward strand.
GGGAGAGAAACACACTCCTGTATTCAACAAAGATAAAGATAATTGTGATTTCTCAACATATTTAAACCTCTTGATTTTGTTTTATTATTTTTTTTTTTACTTACACTTGTGCAGTATCAACTTTACCCCGGATTCAGCTTGTACTATGACCCGATGCCTGATTGATTTCATCTACCTAAGATCAAAGTCACAACGTGGGTAGGTTAGACTTGAGATCAAAGAAGTTACTTCAGTGACCAAGCATTGGAGGTGAGCTGAGAATGACAAAACTGGTATCGAACTGGAAACAACCAGATCGACCAAGACACAGGCTGGTGGCAATGACAAGGAGTCAACCCCCAAAACGCTGGTGGAAGAAACCTTACAGCTTTGCCCCACAACTGGGAGTTGACCACAGGCCAACAGCGCAGTGTCATATATTGACATCGCCACCAGTGGACATAACATATTGGCACTGGACTGTGACCACAACCACCGGTGAGTGTCACATGATCACCCATGTCCTGAAGGGACACAGTATATAGAAGAAGAAAAAAAGAGGAGTGGCATAGATATAATGTCAACATAACAGCTAGATCTCAAAATACTATTCTAAGATAATGTACTCTTCAGACTATTTTTGTTACTTCAAATGCTTAGTCCTGGTTATGATGATAAGCTACATGGAACCATCTCTTAATTACTGTTATTCCTAAGTCCACCCTAATCTCGAGTGGTAGCACCTGTTAGGGTCCCAGTTATGGGTAAATAGTGAACCCCCAAACAAACAAAAAAACACTATGAATGTATAAAAATACATTTTTATAGTAAAAATACCAGCAATACATTTTTATATAAACATATTACCAACAATAACTATTTATAGTAAACTTATCAACCATACATCAGTCAACATGAAAGAAATCTTTTATGACATTGATCCGTTTAATCTTCAACAATTTCTTAAAGAAATCAAACTGTATTCTAAAATATAACTTGAACAAAACTACAACATAAAACACACATATCACTGCCTCTAGTAATTATGTCCACCTAAACAGGTACATGCACAAAAAAATGAGTATTTAACTACCATGTATACAATTGTGAAATCAGAATAACTTATTTTTCTTCAAAGCTTCCAAGAAAAATTAAATTTTGGCATTAAATGACCCATAAGGTGTTGATATGCCAGTAAAGAAATCAAATAGTTATTTTAGTGGATAAGAGCCTTTATTTGATTATCACGATTATCATACAATGTAAAATTTAATAATTTTCTATTATAGGATTTTTAAGATTTTTTTCCTCACAAGGTTTAAATTTCTCAGATCTACTATCTTCATTTTTGAATATCTGAATGCACTGAAATTTTGAGCAAGTTTTTTTTTTATAGTAAAGATTTTTTTCCTTGTTTCTTATTGAGAGAATATAATAAATAAATTTTGAACTGTTCAAGTTTAAGGTTAACCATTGTCTTTTCCATATAGCCCCATAAACTGTGTGTCTTACTATATAACTCTCTACCTTGAATAGCTCTTGGGCCTTATAAATTGATTTTTATAATAAAATCAGATGTAATGTAATGATGCAATGCTCTTGGATGAGAATTTATTTGTTGATAAAGTTTTCTTCATAGATTTTGAAATGTACAACAATTTAATAATGCTTATAAACAAAACTCATTATCTAAAACTTCCAGGATCTACAAGTGCATCAATGTTTATAGAATTAAAAATGTATTATCCTGACCTACTAGACATTATTGATTTTGCAGTCTTTATGCTAAATCCTAAAAATATGCATAATTCTATGTTTCTTCATAAACTGTTGAAAGTTTTGTTGCGTTTGATCTTGGACAGACAGAGAATGTCGGTCAAATTTGCAAAAATTTATCATTTTGAAATATTCTAATGAAAAATTATCTTTTTTGAGAAGATTTAACATATTTATCCTCTTATATTGTTTAAAATTTGAATCTACACAATAAAAGATATAAATCGTAATTCATATGTACTCAGAACATTTTTTTCTGTCTCTATCGTATTTATTAAATCTTTTCTGATATTTATTGTCATAAATAAATTTTAGTTTATTTCCAAAGTAATAACAGATGAACAAAACTTTTCTTTTATATATGGACATAACAGCTGACTTACCGTAATTCCAGGAATCTATAAATGCATCATTGTATATTTAAGCATTTATTCTCCAGCACTACAAAAAAAGTCTTTAAAAATATTGAATATACCACTGCACTAGCAGCTAGAGTTAAAAATAAATATCTATAGATCTAAGACATTTATTCTCCTGCACTACAAAAAAAAATGCCTTGAAAAAAAACTCGAATGCTAAACAGAGTATTAAAAAAAAGTAAAATTTCATTGGAAACAAAGAAAAGAGTACTGAACTGTTACATGGCATCTGCCCTACTGTATGGCAGCGAATGCTGAACAATCTCCTCATCGAAGAAGAGACTTGAAGAAACAGAAATGTGGTTCTACAGAAGGATACTGAGGATGCCATGGGCCAAATATGTGAGCAACAATGAGGTTTTACAGAGAATGGAAATGAATAGGAAACTTACACTTACATGAGGAAGACAGAGTTGAAACTTTTGAGGCATGTAATGAGGAAGGATGGCTTGGAAAATCTGATACTCATGGAACAGAGTGAGAGAAAGAAAGACAGGAAAGCAGTGTGTAACATACTTGATGGGCTTGAGCAAATGGATGGCACAACAGGGTTTGGAAGAAATAACAAAAAGACAAATCTTATTAAGAGCTACAAGGGACAAGAAGATGTGGAGAGTCATGATCGCCTATGTCCTGAAGGGACACAACATATAAAAGATTTCTATAGATTTTAAGAAGTGTGTCCTTTATGCTGTGGGAACCAGAAGTGTTGAAACAAAATGGCTATTTTTGTAGCGATGTTATAACATACATATGTTATAATTTTTAAATAAATATTATTTGCTCTACTTTGTATTGAGCACTTTTTTAAAAATAGTGTTTTTGGTTACTGGAATTTTATTTCATCAATATCAACCTTTTACCCAGTTAAATATAACAATGTAAAACAACAATATAACATGACTTAAACATGGTACTTACAATAAACTGCACTCTACAAAATTACTACCCTTGAACTAACTGTAGTAAGGGCCCTAATCAATCACAGTTATACCTACTTTGCTAAGGGCAATAACTCACCTCAGTTATCTGCCATCTAGGTGGGGTGTACTATCTAAAGCCCTACAAAATCAACATAGATGAGGACAATAGTCTGAATATAAATAGTGTAAATAATTTATTGTGTAATACCAACTAACTTTTAAAAAGAACTATTTCTATAGATTTTCAATAATTGTTCTCCTGTAATAAAAACAGGCCTTTGAAAATGCATATTTCTTTAGCTTTCTTTTCAGTTCAAGTGTTCTTTATTTCTGTCCTGATAAATTTCAACTATATGTTTTTGATTCAAAGTATAAGTGAACTTTTTGCTTCTATTTCTCCTAAATTGTTGTTGCTCACATATTCAGTCCATAATATTCTCACTATCCTTCTGTAGAGTGACATTTATTTTGCTGATTATTTTTTTAAAATACCCTATCCCTTTAGGGGAGTAAGTGATCATGGCTCTCCACAGATTCCTTTTCTTGTCTGTCTACCAACTTGAAAAGAATGACAAAAGGCAATCCTTAATCAACCTCTATTTTGCTAAATTTAATCTTTGCCATACTAAACTAGCTTTTTATTAATTCACAAACTTAGATGTAAAATTCATGACTTTATCTATCAAAACCATACTTTTGCTTTGTAGGAAGTGATAAATCATGGTAAATGATTTTTTTTTTTAAAGAAATGACAGCAAAGTAATTAATCATCAAGGATAAACAAAGTCATTTTTAATTCATGTCAAGACAAATTTTAGCCTCAGATTCCTAAACAAGATGAGGAATATCATTGCAGAACATTTAAAAGATTAATTTGCCAACATAATGTTAATTACTGTTGTTAATTATTTTCTCTCAAATTAATTGGTAGGTAATTAATATTTACATGTTTTTATATCTACTGTATATACTGATGTAATATGCGATTTTGCGTATCGTGTGACCCTCAAATTTTCACTTATAAAAATGATTTTATCATGAATCTTGTATCATGTGAGTTTCTTTTTTTGAGAAACCAACTTACAATAGACTAACCTCTTTTCCTTCATCTCTTTATCCATCTTCTAGTTAAATAAGTTAAAAAAAGTAAAAGGAATGATAAAAGTATTGCTAGTAATGCTATACTTGTTGCATAATCACGTACAGCCATAAATAACCAAAAAGAAACAGTTAAACATCTTATAAATGTAAACAATGGAAAAGATGCATATTCGCTATGTTTGTATTTTATAATACGATATTAATATGTGAATATTACATGTATTATTATTGGATACAGTTGTTATAGACAAGCGTATGGTTGCAAGAAAGAAATACGACAACAGCAGAAATAGATTTACGTGGTTTATTTCAACAGGAACGTGTGGGTTTGGGACAGCTACCTTGGTGTGGTAAAGTTCATAAGCCGGCTTTTGGATCTAGATCGATCTCTCATAGTAGTTCACACATGATGACGGTGGTTGACGATCCGCTGCTGTCAGCAGCTGGACGTGACAGGTCTCTATCCTGGGCACCTGTGGACTGACTGTTGAACTTCCGTGTGACCCCTTTTATAGCGTTTTTTTATGGCTTAACAGGCTCGAGAAACGAAGCGAGTATAATTAGGAGGGAAGCATTTTTATTGGACAAAAAATAGAGCACTTTAAATATTATTTTATTTTTCAACTGGAACACGTGTGTCGGAAACATTTGTAAAGAAAGATAATGGTCATTTTGTGACGGGGCTTGGTCCCGTTCACATCCGGTTCTTGCTCTTGAGTATTTGCCTGTAAATCAGCCGAGATATGTCTTATTTTATTTTATAACACAGTGAAGTAAAATATCAGTTTTATCAAAATCATATTTATTTTAAATACAACTACAATTTTTTACTATAATAAATAGGATATATAGTTTGCTCAATGCCATAGCCAGGGCCAGCAGTACATATGCTAATTTTATATCTCATGTATTATGTGACCCTCTTAAAATTAGCTTCAAATTTAGGTCTTCAAAAGTCACATGATACACAAGTATAAATGGTACATTAAATGATTTACGCAAAATAGTATCCAGCAAATATAAAGTCCTAGGTATGACAATAAACTATATCTGCTGTTGTTCTCAGGTTCACCCTGACCCAGAGTGGTAGCACCTGTTAGGGTCCAAGCTATGGGCAAAACAAAAAACACTATGAAAGTATAAAAATACCAGCAGTACATTTTTAAATAAAAAATACCAACAATAACTATTTATAGTAAAATTACCAAAAAAACAATTTTGAAGCAAAATGACCAGAAATATATTTTATCATAAAATTACCAACAATATATTTTATAGTAAAATAACCAACAACACATTTTATCTGGAGTTGAAGGCATACAATTGTCTTCAAAATATATTTAGTTGAAGCCATAAAATTGTGTTCAAAATAATTAGATTTTAGCAGTAAATAACCCATAGAGGTGTTGATATGCCACTAAACAATCAACCAACCAATAAATATAAAATTAATCTGGAAAAAGTAAAAGAAAATGAATTTTTGCAGGACATTAAATTATAAAAATGTTCCTTTAAAAATATTCTAAAACACTGTATGATTTTATATAATACAGATTCATTGTTTTCCTAATTTTTCATCATCATCCAGAAGCTGTTGTCACTGTGTTTTTGGGTGGTAACTCTTGTAATACTTACACAGCCACCACCTACCTATATAATTCAATATGAAGGTGTGAAATTGTCTGGCAGAAACAGAATGGAATTGGTGAACTGAGTTCAAACTCCAGCTAGGACAGTTTCACACTTTTGAATTAGCTTCTCCTTCAAAGGGTAAATAAGCAGCCATTTTGAAATATTATAAGTCTATCCAACTTGAGTGTTAGGTGAGCAAACCAGACCCATAAAAATTCACTTGCTATTGTATCTGAATAGTATAGTTTTTTGATATGGTTGCAGCCCTAGGCTTCACAAGTAGTCTTTTTTTATGCTATTATTCGCTCAATACAGGTCTCCGAAGGCACTCAATGTAAGGGTGTACGAAATGAGGTTGTTTTATGAACATAATTGTTTTTGATTCATTGATTTGTTTTCTACAGCTTATGCAGGTTATTTAAAGCCAGAAAATATATTTTAGAATGTCAGAATTTACTTGAGATGACAATGATTAGCTCTACTAATTAACCCATAGCTGGCAGTAGAAGAAGCATATTCATACTTTCCCAAAGGATACTTACACAGAAGTGAATATAATGGACCTGACTGGAATTGGAACTCAGCTCTCTGATTTCCAATTCTGAGATGTTATCCATTACACCACCCACACATCCAAGCTTGGCATTCCGAAATGGTCACCAACTATATACTGGCCAGGCTTGACATTGCTTAAATTCAGTGATTGTACAAGAACCGATGTTTGCCATAAGCACACAAGAATTGTATATCATGAGGAGATATAGGATAGATAAGAGTTGACCATCAATTTGAAAAGGTTAAGATTGTGGTGATCAGGGAAGCATCCTCTTGGTAATCTGTTCCATTAAGCAACAGTCTGTGTTAAGAAGCCTTTTACTAATGGAATACAAATGGAATGTGAATGATTTGCCTCTAGATTTTTTTTTCAACTATTACTTTTAGTAGGATAATAATTGTTTATAAATAATATATATATATATATATATATATATATATATATAATGATTGTTATTAATCAATCAGACCATATAATAACCATCAATGTGTATTTATATATTTCCTGCTCCATCCATTGTGGGAAGGGAGGTAATTCAACTTAAGTTAATAAATTTATATGTGATTACTTCCCTGAGCCGCATTTATCTGCATTTAAACAAAATTAGATACCAAGCAAAATGAATCATTTAAACAGTTCCTTTACTCCTACGTTTCTTATATTACATTCTTATTTGTTCAAGCCTTTCACGTGAGGCACTCAGATACCTTTGTCTATTAAATTATTGTTTTGCTTCAACTTTGCCTTGAAATAGGCTTTGTCATCCTCTTTCTAATCTTTTTCTTTGATAGATCTTTCCATTTCATTGTTATATTAAACACATTAAATTTTTAACATGAAATATAATGAGCAAAAGGCAATTTATATAATACTGGGAGTAATCAATGAATCATAGATGCCATTGAATGTCTAAAAAGTTTAAAGGGAACACATAAATGGTTCATTGATCTCTATTTTAATTGTGAATTCTTCATTTATTTGAATCTCAATACATTGTTTGAAGGCTTTTGTTTCAATAAATCTTACTATTAAAACTTTCCAACAATTGCCGTCATTTTTTGACAGCATGTGTACACTTGTTTTCTAATAATCATAATTCACAGTTGTAAATAAAGTGATTCGTGAAACAAACAATGACTGTAGTTATCAAGACTTGCAATCAATTCTATCACTGTAGTTAAAATGTTTACAAATGCACAGGAAGCATGTCAAATATTTAGTCATTTACTCATTGTTTGTAATTACTTTTTAAAATTCTAAAATGACTAATTGTTAATATTTCATATATCTCACAGATTTGTATCCTCATCTTTGTTGTTTTTATCATTATATTTCAGATGAACACTGTTCTTCCATTTTGTTCATTCTGTTGTAAATTGTTCTAGATATGAACAGAAAAAATTCTTGCAAGTAATAACTATTCTGATTCATTTCTAATGATAAAAATTCATTAAGAATTAAGGATTGTCAGTGGTCAGGAATTAATACACACATTACAGACAGAAGAAAACTTTTATAATTTCAGTCAGCCAGTTAAGTACTATACGTGATACACACTTGGGGGATCATCTCTTTCAATTCATGACTGACTATACAGAGATATTCCCACAGTAGGTTGCTGTTTCTTTTTGTGGTAAACTGATTGCCAACTGAGGCTATAGGACCCAGTCTGTTCTGTTATTCAACCCATAGCTGGGGGGAGAAGAGATGGATTTATACTTTTTCCAACAGTATTTGCTTGTAAGTGAATGTAACGAACCCAACCAGAATTCAAACTCTGCTCTCTCATTCTGAGCTGATATCCATTAAACCATGATGCACATTAAAATTCACTGAGCTTTATCCAGCACAGATCCTAATGAGATAGATAAGAGTGGAAAGATTGTGTTACACCAGTCTCTTCAGTTGGGTGATCCTGCTAACCCTGAAAAGTCACATTGAAAATTCCTACTTTAACCAACCAGATAGACTGAGAAATAGGCAAATTGTTTTTATTTTTTTGTTCTGACCAAATTTTCTGAGTATTGCCAGCTGAAATTCTCTTTCAGAAGTGATGTAAAACCATAAAGAATCTGTTTGTCACCAAAGCCTCAGTGTTTGTGTATACAATATTATTTCCTAATATTGGCTTCTTGGCTTTTATTATTTTTCAAGCAAAATCCTATCAGCTGTCTCTGGCATTTCTCACATTATAAACAATTTGATTTATATTTATTTTCACACAATCTTGTATGAATCACACACGCGCACACACACACTTTCTCACATTGTAGATAAAATTTTATGCTCTTCTTCGACAGGGTGCGATGGGTAAATTGTTGCTATTTTATATTTTTAATTTCATGCTTGTATATTGTTTGTTTTTGATTTTGTTGACTGCACAATATAGTACGGTCAGTTGGGCACCATCTGTGAGAAAAAGAGCACCATTATGCAATTCACTCTGCCAGAAATTTGAAAACGGCATGCTGTACTGCTTGGCATTCATGCTGGAAGCTCTAATATGAACATTTCAGTGTGCTTGGGTGTCAATCTGAGGACAGTGCAGAGGATTCAGAGTTGGTTGAGTTTAACAGAGATTATAAATGTACGGCAGCTTAGAAAACTCAGTCTGATCATTCTGATAAGAAAAGAACTCCTGAATTTGTCAGAAGCCTCTCAAGTGTCTTGAGGAGGTAATGTGCTGCTCTGGATTAAGAAGGTGGCTGCTGGAAGATCCTCTGTTTGGCAACAGGACTCTGCATCATGCCATACAAGCTGGAGAACTCATCAAGGAGGACTACATCAAGTACTTTGAGTGGGTCAAGAGAGTAACTGCTGGAAGATCCAATATCTAGCAACAGGACTCTGCACCATTCCACACAAGCAGCAGAACACAATCATGGCTATCAGACAATTTCTGCAACCACATCACCCCTTATATCTGGCCACTTGACTCCCCAGACTGCAGACCCCCTTGATTATTATATATGGGGTATAGGTGAGTGAGAGACCAGCAAAACTCCTTGAAACACCAAAGATGAACTGAAGGCAAGGATTATGGTATTATTCACCAACTTAAACAAGGAAATCATTCAGAAGAGTTGCAGGAGATTCTAGACTCATCTAGAGGCCATGGTTGAAACTAATGGTGATTTTATTGAATAAATTTACTCTTTAGTATTTCAAGATATTTTTGTGTAATTTTGGTAAATATATCTTTTAAAATGAAATGTCAATGTTATTTTCATCTTTGCATAATTTAGATGACAATTCATCCATCACACTCTGTATTTCCCATGATCCTTCAAGACATTCTTCATAATGACTCTCCACAATTTCCTGTCCTTTGTAACTCTTTTCCTAAACACTCCTCTACCATCCATTTACTCAAGCTCACCTGATTTCAATCTGTCCTGTGAGGATAAAATTTTCCAAGCCCTCTTTCCTCATTATATGCCCTGGACATTTCAACCATCTATTTCTGATAAGTATCTTTTTCAATATGCCATGTACCTTCAGAACATAGGTGATCATGCCTCTCCATAATTTACCCAAAATAGGCACATGAGGAGCGTGGGGTTTTTTTTTTTCTTTAATGTTAATTGAATGATTAGCATGCATAAAAAATAGGGTAAAAGTAATTATCATAGGGTAGACCTCTATGGGTTATTTAATGCCAAAATCTTCCTGGAGCTCTTTGATAAGATCCAAAGAACAATCAGTAATATTATTGCTCCTGACCTAGCAGCTCAGCTGCAGCCACACACCCACCATCATAAGGTTGCCTCTCTGTGCTTTTTTTTTTATTTATAAACGCTTTCATGGTAATTGTTCGGATGTGCTCTTTGCTATAGTACCTAGACTGTATAAATTTAAGCACAGTACGAGACTGGCATTGAGATCTCATCAATTTACAGTTGAGCTGGTTAGAGGTAGCCATAAATTCTATGCTGACAGTTTCTTTTCTTGCACTTCTCACTTGTGAAACATTCTTCTGTCTCCATGCTTTCCAAAATTTAAATGCAATGTCAATTGCTATCTACTGTCCTCCTGTTTGCTCTTTTCTCTTTCTCCTCATTACTAATGTTCCTGTTCCTAATTCCTCCACACCCTGTAACCCCTTGTTGGCTGTACTGCTTTGCTTTGGTGGTGGTAGTGGGGGATACCAATTAAAAAAAAAAAACACAACTTCATAGCTTCACCTTCAAATTTTGAGTACATCTTCATTTACAGATAAAATGTATTGCCGCTATTTTTACTATAAAAATATATTTTTATACTTTCATAGTGTTTTGCTTTTGGATTTGGGTTCAATATTTGCCCATAGCTGAGACCCTAACAGGTGCTACCACCTCAGGTTATCGTGGACCTGAGAACAACAGTAATTAAGAGATGGCTCCACACTTCTCAAAACCTCCAATCTCCCGATCAGAGGCCTTGCTGCTGGATGTCATTTATCCTCATACCCAGGAATCTGAAAGTTGACTGAAGAAAGCAGAAACAGTTAAAAAGTTTTTTTTTGTTTTTTTTTTTACTTCATAAACCAGTTAATGGGAAACCATACCACTAACAATTCAATGATTATTTATAGTTATTGAAAATGTTATTATCAGAGATAATAGAAGCTGTGGAGAGCCATGATCGTTCACAGCAATTAAGAGGTGATTCCATACACTTCAAAACCTCCAATCTACCTATCAGAGACCTTGATGCCTGATGTAGTTTATTGTCACACTGCAGACAGAGTTCAATGCAGAGAGAGAGAAAGAGACAAAAGAGAAAGAAAGAGAGAGAAAAAAGATAGGGAGAGAGAAAGAGAGAGAGAAAAATATAGGGAGAGAGAAAGAGAGAGAGAGAGAGAAAAAAAAAAGATAGGGAGAGAGAGAGAGAGAAAGAAGAGAGATAAAGATGGGGTATTAAGAGGTTGGTTCCATGCTCTTCAGAACCTCCAATCTACCTCTCAGAGATCTTGATCAGAACCTCCAATCTACCTCTCAGAGATCTTGATACCAGATGAAGTTTGTCACAGAGAGAGAAAAATAGGGAAAGAGATAGAAAAATAGGGAGAGAGAGAAAAAACAGAGACAAGGAGAGAAATAAAGTTGGGAGAGAGAGAAAAAGTTCCAGAGAGAGAGAAAGAAAAGAGAGAAGGAGAGAGATAATGTTGGAGTATTAAGAGGTTGGTTCCATGCTCTTCAGAACCTCCAAGCTAGAAAATTGCAGAGAGAGAGAGAGAAAAAGAGAGGGAAAGAGAGAGGAGAGAGAGAGAGGTTGGAGAAAAAAAGATAGGGAGAGTTGGGGAAAGAAGAGATGAGAACATTGCAGAGGAAAGATAGAGAGAGAGAGAGAGAAAAAAAAGATAGGGAGAGAGAGAAAGAAGAGAGACAAGGAGAGAGATAAAGTTGGGTATTAAGAGGTTGATTCCATGCTCTTCAGAACCTCCAATCTACCTCTCAGAGATCTTGATACCAGATGTAGTTTGTCACATTGCAGAGAGAGAGAGAAAAAAATATAGGGAGAGAGAAAGAAGAGAGACAAGGAGAGAGATAAAGTGGGGTATTAAGAGGTTGGTTCTATGCTCTTCAGAACCTCCAATCTACCTCTCATAGATCTTGATACCAGATGTAGTTTGTCACATTGCAGAGAGAGAGAGAGAAAAATATAGGGAGAGAGAGGTTGGAGAATCTACCTCTCAGAGAGATGAGTTGTCATATTGCAGAGAGAGAGAGAGAGAGAGAAAAATATAGGGAGAGAGAGAAAGAGAGAGAGAGAAAGAGAGAGACAAAGACAGGTATTAAGAAGTTGGTTCCATGCTCTTCAAAACCTCAATCTACCTCTGGATCTTGATATTAAGAGGTTGGTTCCATGCTCTTCAAAACCTCCAATCTACCTCTCAGAGATCTTGATACCAGATGTAGTTTGTCACATTGCAGAGAGAGAGAGAAAAAAATATAGGGGAGAAAGAAAGAGAGAGAAAAAGAGAGACAAGAGAGAGAAAGACAAAGACAGGATTAAAGTTGGTTCCATGCTCTTCAAGACCTCCAGATTCTACCTCTCAGAACCTCAATCTACCAGATGTAGATCTTGATACCAGATGTAGTTTGAAAAATTGCAGAGAGAGAGAGAGAAAAATATAGGGAGAAAAGAAAGAGAAAAAAGATAGTTGGGGAGAGAGAGAAAGAAGAGAGACAAGGAGAGAGATAAACATTGCAGAGAGAGAGAGAGAGAGGGTATTAAGAGGTTGGTTCTATCTCAGAGATCTTTCAGAACCTCCAATCTACCTCTCAGAGATCTTGATACCAGATGTAGTTTGTCACATTGCAGAGAGAGAGAGAGAGAGAGAAAATATAGGGAGAGAGAGAGAGAAAAAAAAGATAGGGAGAGAGAGAGAGAGAAAAAAAAGATGGGGAGAGAGATAAAGAAGAGAGACAAGGAGAGAGATAAAGAAAAAAGATAGGGAGAGAAAGAAAGAAGAGAGGGGTATTAAGAGGTTGGTTCTTCAAAACCTCCATACCTCTCAGAGATCTTGATACCAGAACCAGAGAGAGAGAGAGAGAAAATATAGGGAGAGAGAGAAAAAAAATAGGGAGAGAAAGAAAGAAGAGAGACCAATCTCAAAACCAATCTCTCAGAGATCTTGATACCAGATGTAGTTTGTCACATTGCAGAGAGAGAGAGAGAGAGAAAAATATAGGGAGAGAGAGAGAGAGAGAGAAAAAAGAGAGAGACAAAGACAGGTATTAAAAAGTTGGTTCCAGCTCTTCAAAAGAGATCTTGATAAGATGTGTTTGTCACATTGCAGAGAAGAGAGAGAGAGAGAGAAATTTAGGTAAGAGGTTGGTTCTATGCTCTTCAGAACCTCCAATCTACCTCTCAGAGATCTTGATACCAGATGTAGTTTGTCACATTGCAGAGAGAGAGAGAGAAAAATATAGGGAGAGGAGAGAGGAAGAGAGAGAGAGAGAGAGAGCTCTTCAAAAAAGATAGGGAGAGAGAGAAGAGAGACAAGGAGAGAGATAAAGTTGACAAAGACAGGTATTAAGAGGTTGGTTCCATGCTCTTCAAAACCTCAATCTACCTCTCAGAGATCTTGATACCAGATGTAGTTTGTCACATTGCAGAGAGAGAGAGAAAAAATATAGGGGAGAGAAAAAAAATAGGGAGAGAAAAGAAGAGACAAAGACAGGTATTAAGAAGTTGGTTCCATGCTCTTCAAAACCTCAATCTACCTCTCAGAGATCTTGATACCAGAAGTTTGTCACATTGCAGAGAGAGAGAGAGAAAAAATAGGAGAGAGAGAAAAAAAAATAGGGAGAGAAAAAAAGGAGACAAAGATTAAGAAGTTGGTTCCATGCTCTTCAAAACCTCCAATCTACCTCTCAGAGATCTTGATACCAGATGTAGTTTGTCACATTGCAGAGAGAGAGAGAGAGAGAGAGAAAAATATAGGGAGAGAGAGAGAGAAAAAAAAAAACCTCCAATCTAGGAGAGATCTTGATACCAGAAGAAAAAAAGATAGGGAGAGAAAGAAAAGAAACCACAGATTAAGAAGTTGGTTCCATGATCTTGATACCAGATGTAGAGAGAGAGAGAGAGAGAAAAATATAGGGAGAGAGAGAGAGAAAAAAAAATAGGGAGAGAAAGAAAGAAGAGAGACAAAGACAGGTATTAAGAAGTTGGTTCCATGCTCTTCAAAACCTCCAATCTACCTCTCAGAGATCTTGATACCAGATGTAGTTTGTCACATTGCAGAGAGAGAGAGAGAGAGAGAGAAAAATATAGGGAGAGAGAGAGAGAAAAAAAGATAGGGAGAGAAAGAAAGAAGAGAGACAAAGACAGGTATTAAGAAGTTGGACCTCAATCTACCTCTCAAAGATGTAGTTGTCACATTTGCAGAGAGAGAAAGAGAGAGAGAGAAAGAGAGGGAGAGAGAGAGAGAAAAAAAAATAGGGAGAGAAAGAAAGAAGAGAGACAAAGACAGGTATTAAGAAGTTGGTTCATGCTCTTTAAAACCTCAATCTACCTCTCAGAGATCTTGATACCAGATGTAGTTTGTCCATTGCAGAGAGAGAGAGAGAGAGAAAAATATAGGGAGAGAGAGAGAAAAAAATAGGGAGAAAAAAAGAAGAGAGACAAAGACAGGTATTAAGAAGTTGGTTCCATATCTTCAAAACCTCCAATCTACCTCTCAGAGATCTTGATACCAGATGTAGTTTGTCACATTGCAGAGAGAGAGAGAGAGAGAGAGAAAAATATAGTTGGGCTCTTAAAACCTCAGTCTACCTCTCAAGAGAGAGAGAGAGAGAAAAAAATAGGGAGAGAGAAAAAAAAAAAAATAGGAGAGAAAGAAAAGAGAGAGACAAAGAAGTTGGTTCATGCTCTTCAAAACCTCCAGTCTACCTCTCAGAATCTTGATAAAATCACATTGCAGAGAGAGAGAGAGAGAGAGAAAAAGAGAGAGAAAGAAAAAAATAGGGAGAGAAAGAAAAAGACAGACAAAGACAAGAAGTTGGTTCCATGCTCTTCAAAACCTCCAGTCTACCTCTCAGAGATCTTGATACCAGATGTAGTTTGTCACATTGCAGAGAGAGAGAGAGAGAGAGAGAAAAATATAGGGAGAGAGAGAGAGAAAAAAAAATAGGGAGAGAAAGAAAGAAGAGAGACAAAGACAGGTATTAAGAAGTTGGTTCCATGCTCTTCAAAACCTCCAATCTACCTCTCAGAGATCTTGATACCAGATGTAGTTTGTCACATTGCAGAGAGAGAGAGAGAGAGAGAGAAAAATATAGGGAGAGAGAGAGAGAAAAAAAAATAGGGAGAGAAAGAAAGAAGAGACAAAAGACAAAGACAGGATACCAGATTACAAAGACAGGTTTAAAAGTTTCCATGCTCTTCAAAACCTCAATCTACCTCTCAGAGATCTTGATACAGAGAGGGAGAAAAATCCAGATGTAAGTTTTCCATCTTCAACCTCCAGTCTACCTCTCAGAGATCTTGATACCAGATGTAGTTTTCACATATTGTTCCATGCTCTTCAAAACCTCCAGTCTACCTCAGAGAGAAAAAGTTGGTTCCATTTTCAAAGAAGAAAATATTAGAGAGAGAGAAAAAAAGATAGGGAGAGAAAGAAAGAAGAGAGACAAAGACAGGTATTAAGAAGTTGGTTCCATGCTCTTCAAAACCTCCAGTCTACCTCTCAGAGATCTTGATACCAGATGTAGTTTGTCACATTGCAGAGAGAGAAAAAAAAGATAAGAAAGAGATCAGGATTGTTCAGAGAGACAAACCTCTCAGAATCTTGATGCAGAGAGGAGAGAGAGAGAAATATAGGGAGATCTTGATACCAGATGTTCCTCTCAGATCTTGATACCAGATTTTTATTTTACCTCTCAGGTTCATGCTCTTAAAACCTCCAATCTACCTCTCAGAGATCTTGATACCAGATGTTGTTTATTGTCACACTGCAGAGTTCAGTAACTGAAAGTTTCAGGCATTTTACTGTTTGTTCCATTTTTATTTGCTTGCAATGTGGTCTTGCAGACAACTGTCAGCATGAGACAGGGATGATGATGATGATGTGGTGGGACACAAAAGTTCTACCTTTTAAGCTTTGTTCAGCAGATGAATTCTTTGACTATTTACAAGGATTCAACACTTTAGTACATTATTTACAGTCAGACTAATATCCTAATCTTTCTTTTTTTTCCCTTAGGTATTATGATAAACTACATCTGCATCCAGGGTAAGATGATAAACTATGCCCAACAGCAAGGCCTCTGATCAGGAGGCTTTGAGTAGCATGGAACCATCTCTTAATTGCTGGTGTTCCCAGGTCCACCCTGTCCTGGGGTGTTAGCACTTGTTAGGGCCCCACCTATGGGTAAATAGTTAACCCCAAAATTGAGGTAAAAGGCATTATGGTTTTAATACCAGAAATACTTTGTAAAAAAAATTATTACCAGAAATAAATTTTTGAAGAAGGAAAACTATTACCAGCAATACGTTTTTGAAAAAAAAATATTACCAGCAATACATTTTTTGAAATTATA
The DNA here is from genome assembly GCA_903632075.3 of Acanthosepion pharaonis. Classification (NCBI taxonomy): domain Eukaryota; kingdom Metazoa; phylum Mollusca; class Cephalopoda; order Sepiida; family Sepiidae; genus Acanthosepion; species Acanthosepion pharaonis. Next base: position 948,988 of record CAHIKZ030004832.1, read on the forward strand.
TTACTAGATATACATTTTTGAGGAAAAAATATTACCAGAAATAGATTTTTGACAAAACAAAAATATTACCAGGAAAAAAGTTGTCAGCATTAAATGACCCATTGAGGTTGAGATGCTGTAAAACAAACCAAATCAAACCTAATCTTTTTGCTGCAATATTATATCCATTATGCTTTCCAGTCGTCTTCAGGTGTCTGTCAATTAAGGCGACTTTAATTTCAAACTGAATCCTTTATTTCATCTTCAGGTGTCATTTTTCTAGTTCCACTGTCCATGTCTCTTGTTTCTTTTTTTTTTTTTAATCATTTTACACCAATCAAGGTGATAATACCACTAATATGCAAAATGGTAGTGAAAGAGAATAAGAAGACTTTAGTGAGAAGAATGGACAATAAAAGAAGATAGTTTTCAGAGAGATGATGTGGCATTTAATTTAAGAAGGGAAGCAACAAATCAGAAGTGAGTTCCACAGGTGAGAAGTACAGTTAAATTTGTGCAATCAAGACTACAAGAATGATAGTTCATTAAAACAATTGTCATAAAAATATTTGTAGAAAAGACAGGGAAAAGTGACTGAAGTTGAGATGCCATGTCAGATTCGTCTTTGGATTTTGGCAAGAATCTTGACGTATATTACTAGAACTGATCCAAATATGGCAGTCGTATTCAATACATAGATGAATCATAGATTTCTTATTTATTACTGCTCAGTTATTTACTCTTTTTTCCACTGTTTCTAAGTCTCTGCTACCTGGCTCAGGGATTGAACTTAAAATTACCATACAACCAAATTAATTAACTGGCATTTTAATCCACTAGGCTTTTATACACCTGTGAATTTTAATTGGTGCACAACCAAAAAATTATTGAAATTTGCTTTATGCATAACTTGGGTATTTAAGACCAATGATCACTATTGCTCAATATTGTCATGCAATGAACAAAAACTAAACACATTTTAGGACAGGACTTTATATACTATCAAATATAGTAAAATTTCCCAGAACAATTCTGTGGATAAGACAAATTGGTATAAGAATGATTATAGGGAAAAATCTTTATCAATGCAAACAATGAAAGTGAAATGGTTTTGTCATCATAGTTACATTAAATCCAAAATTAAAAAAGGAGACACTTCTGTGTAAGCCTCTTTTTGGCTAATGGTAACTTTCTTTATACTAAGAGCTTGATTTTGGTTTTCCATGTCGGCAATACAGTAAAATTACCTCGAACATTTCTGTAGATAAGACAAATTGGTATAAGAATGACAGTTGGAAAAAAAAAATCTGAGTTTTTTTGATGACACATTTCGTCTTCTGACTTTATAACTTATAAACATTTTGCTTTCAATTTTGCCTTGATAAAGTCGAAAGACAAAACACATCCACAAAAATCTAAGATTTTTTCCAATTGTCTTTCTTATACTATCAAATACAGATTTGAATATGTTTCTCTTTCCATTATTATATAATCAGAGACATTCACTTATAACTCTATCCTCATATTAATTTTTATCTAGTAAAGTGATTATTTTTAAGTTGTATTATTTTTTTTTTTACTAGTCCCTTATTTCTTTTGTTTTTGCCTCATTTTCATAATTGACTACAAGATCCATATAGATATAATAACATTATAATACGTTTTTTTTTTAAATTAAAACAACACTCATGCTATAATCTCTCATTTTTTGTATGAAATGTTATCATTATTATTCATTTCTTTCATGAATGGACATAGAAATAGATTCTTTGTATTTATTTTAAACAGTGTGCTCACTATCAGGGTTTGAACCTTAGTCCTCCATTGTAGAAAAAAAAAACACCATTTGATCCGGTGTGCCTTAGACTACTCAGCAACCACATAGAGTTAACAACCCAGCAAAGTTCTACTAAAATAACATTTGAATTAATAAAAATGTCGGATTCAAAAGCACCATTAAGAAATTGCTTTATGTTTTGGATACAAAACTAAGTAGATATGGGTGCTCGGAAAAAATTCTGAATGAAAAAAATGTACTTACCTTGAAATGGAAATAAAACATGGCTAGACTGTTTGCTCTCTGTTGTTGAGTGGTCTAAAGTACACTGGATCAAAATTAATGTTTGAAGTAATAAAAATATACATGGGCATGTGGTTCAAGTATTATTAGCATTTTGATCATGATACCCAAGTTTAGATTATGCCGTGATTGATTTATCAAGTTGGTGATTTCTTGATAAAATTGCCCTCCGAAACAGTCCCACTGTGTGGTACATCTTAAAAAAAAAAAAGACCATGAGTTGAGCCAAGCTTTGTGGAGAGAAATTGGGTAGATGAATGCACAAAGTCACGAGTCATTGTGACTGAGGGTTTGATTGTACTGGCCTTGTTCAACTGCTGATCACAACGGATTATATTCTCTCTTCCTAGAAACTGTAACTAAGTTCTGCTCATCTTGTTTGTACTATAAACCATAGGGTAGCTAATGGGTGTTAAAAAACACAAATGTGCCTGAGTGTGTGTCTGCAGTAGGGATTAGCTAACTATCCTAGCAGATGAGCATACTCAGGAATAACCAGTCAGTCATTACTTTATATTAAAATTTGTTTTATTTATACAGAAAGAGTGCTCCTCACTAGAGATAGAGTGTTTGCAGATACAGACAGTGTGGACATAGAAATCAACACTATATAATGACTGTCAGTTTCATACTTTGAGGAATCTTCAGGCCATGTGTTACTATTCATTTCATGAGCTGTATATATAGGCCACTGAGGAATTATGGAAAGTGTGGCAGCCGTTCCCAATTCCTATAAAATTCTTGCAAAAGCAGCTTGAAACTGAGTCACCATACATGAACCACTTCCCAAAATCTGACCAGAATCAGATTTTTTTATGGGGAACAGCTTCTTGGTCAGATCAAAAATATTTCAGTCCTCCCATGTTTGTATATTGTGTGTATATATGTGTAACATTTTTCACAGTGCATACAGATACTACACTCTGATCCTACATAGAAGTTTTAGGGAGCAACACTTTGAACTTAGAGACTTATCATTCTTCCATGCATTGAATATTGCTGCTACATGTGTTTTGGTGCTTCTGCTATGTATTTAGAGAATCTTGATAAAATACAAAAAAGACTCTGCAATGTTATTGGCCCTAACCTGGCATCCTAGCTTCAGTCACTTTCCCACCACCATAATGAAGCTTCCCTGTGTTAGTCTATAATTATTGTCATTGGCTTTCCTCAATGGTACCTAGGTTTTATGGATTTAAGTGCAGTTCTAGATTGGTGGCAAGGTTTCATCATTTTACAGTTGAAATAGCTCTATGCTGAAAGTTTCTTTTCTGATAATTCTTGCAGTTGGAACTCTTTAAAAATTTAAATGCAATGTCAATCATTTTCTTTGTCTTCTTAATTCCTATTCTTTCATTGTTTTCTCTCCTTAATAATGTTTTATTTTATCACATATTCTCTCTCACTCAGTCATCCTGGGTAAGACGTTAAACTACATCTGCATCCTGGGTAAGACATCAAACTACATCCAGCAGCAAGGCCTCTAATCAGGAGGTTTTGAGGAGAGTGGAACCACCTCTTAATTGCTGGTGTACCCAGGTCCACCCTGACCCGGGGTGGTAGCACCTGTTAGGGTCCCAGCCATGGGCAAATAGTTAACTATTACCAGCAATACTTTTTTTTAAAAATTATTACCAGCAATACAATTTTGAAGGAAATGTATTACCAAAAACAGATGTTTGACAAAACAAAATATTACCAGCAATAAAAATTTTTGTCAGCATTAAATAACCTATTGAGGTTGATATGCCATCAAACAAAATAAACCAAACCAATCTAAACCAAAGAATACATACTCTATTCATATGAGGCTATCCTAAAAATATTGTCGACATTAAATAACCCATTGAAGTGTTGATATGCCATTAAATAAACTAAACTAAAACTTTCTCACTCAGTAAATCCCTTGCATCTTAGTGGCTTGAGGTGAAATGATAGAAAAAAAAAATATTCTGAAGACAAGCATCAAATTCCACATGCAACTTCTTTCTGCCATATTTTTGTCACAGTTACATCACCTGAAAACACACATTTGATATATTTAATTTTCCCCTATCAAAGAACACCTTATGATTTTTCTGACATGAGAAAAGTCAAATTTTATTTATGAAAATGTTAATTCCATAATAAATAAGATGCGTACAATCAGTGTTTTCTTTTTCTCATATTCTTTCAGTCAGTAACCCTTTGCATTTTAGTGATTAATATTGCCTTGCTTGGGGTGAAAGAAAGTTCACAGATATTCTAATCTTTGGCAGAAGTATCAGTCTGTAAATAACCCCATTATGTACAATACTGATAGACAGTTAAAATACAATCATTGTCTTTATGGTATTTGTGTAAAATAAAGAAAAAATTTGAAAATGGTAGCTGGAAAAAAAAAAATATTTTAACTGACATTTTCTTTACAGAATTGTAAAAACATAATTATACCAAATCACTTTTTGAGCCATTTTCATGAAAATCAATATCTCAAGACCGACTGAAAGAAAACTACAAACAAGATTAAAGTTTTTCAAGATGACAGTTTAATTTCCAGCATTACTTGTCCGTGTAAAACACAAGTTGAAAATAATTTGCTTTCTTCTGTTTTGTATTTTCAAAAATAATATCAAAATGTTTGAAACTCACAACTCAAGATCTTATGGTGAACAGACTAAAAATAATGTCTCTTAATATTTTGCTGAAAATTTGAAAGGCATCTTTCACTATTCCAATGTGTCGTCAGATTTCAGTGTTGCATTTTCCATCCCCTGATAAAAAAAACTTCATAGATATTTAAATTTTTGTACTAGCTTGAATTTGCTGATATTTTGCTAAGTAAATATAATTGATTAGAGCTTTGAAAATGAACATTTTAAAAGTATATATAAATATAGGCACACATCTTAAAACAAAGGGTGGGGGGGGGAACACAAACATAAGTAAAAAAAAAAAACATTGTGCAGAAAACCTATTAAATAATCTAATTTGTGCCTCATCTTTTATCAGAGATTTTTTTCATAGTTATCAGCAAAGCACATTCAGATTACCATTTGAAAGAGCTGCAGTCCCTGTATATTAAATCTAAACAATTTTATCCCTTTGTATACAGAAGAAATGGTTCATGGACCTTAATCTTATCTCCATGATTTATACCACTGATTCTCTGGTAATATTTTCATTTTTTTTTCTCTTTTTTTTTTTTTAGTCATTTTTCATGTCTATTTTATATATTTTATGTTTTCTCTTTTGTCTTTGGTTGAGCTCTGAAGAGTGAGGAGCAATAACTGGTTAGCAAGTATAAGTTAAAAAAAAAATGAAAGAAATTTATTAAGTGCAGAAGACCTAATAAATAATCTAATTTGTACTTCATCTTTTCCCAGAGATTTTTTTTTTTTACTATAACTATCAGGAGAGCACATTCAGATCATGATTTGAAAGTGCTTGAAGCCCTCTGTATCAAATCTAAGCAATTTTCCCTCTTATACACATACAGAATTGTTGCTGTGCCTTTATCTGTCTGTGATTCTCTCATAGTGTATTCATTTTTTTCTTTTTTTTTTTTTTTAGTCACTGTGCATATATATTTTAGGTTTTGTCCTTGAAGAGTGAGTAGCAATACCTATAAGCAAGTGTATATTAAAAGAAAATGTTAAAGTGTATATATAAATATAGGCACAGATATCTTAAAACAAAGGGGGAAGAAGAGCAAATATAAGTAAAAACAAAAAAATTATGCAGAAAACCTAGTAAATGATCCAAATTGTGCCTCAACTTTGACCAGACATTTTTTTTCACAGTTATCATCAGAGCACATTTGAAAGACCTAGACACATTCCATATTAAATCAAATCAATTTTCTCTCTCTGTACACAGAAGCAGTGTTTCATGGGCCTTAATTTTAATGGTATGTCTGTAATTTCTACTGCTGATTCTCTGGTAATTTTCTTTCTCCTGTTTTTATTTTAGGGGGAAGAAGAGCAAGTATAAGTAAAAAAAAGAAAGAAAGAAATTTATTAATTGCAGAACACCTAATAAATAATCCAATTTGTGCCTCATCTTTTACTGGAGATTTTTTCATCTATGTTTTGTCCTTGTTTGAGCATTAATAGTGAGGAGCATTAACGAGTTAGCTTATTTTTTGGTGTTTTTTTTTTTTTTTAATATATGTTTGCAGCAACACCCTGACCATACATGCTCATGGGGTTGATATAATTTTGGCACAAATTTGTGTTCCTGGCCTTGTCAATGAACAATAGACTTGAATTTCTGGTCACTTCCACATTATGAATAGATACTTAAATTTCTGACTGTTCTCATATTACAATCAGACACTTGAATTTCTAGTTTCTGCTCTCATATTATGATCGGACACATTAATTTCTGCCTGGTCTCATATTATGATCGGACGCATTAATTTCTGGCTGCTCTCATATTATGATCGGACACATTAATTTCTGCCTGGTCTCATATTATGATCGGACGCATTAATTTCTGCCTGCTCTCATATTATGATCGGACGCATTAATTTCTGCCTGCTCTCATATTATGATCGGACGCATTAATTTCTGCCTGCTCTCATATTATGATCAGACGCATTAATTTCTGCCTGCTCTCATATTATGATCGGACACATTAATTTCTGCCTGTTCTCATATTATGATCGGACGCATTAATTTCTGCCTGCTCTCATATTATGATCGGACGCATTAATTTCTGCCTGCTCTCATATTATGATCAGACGCATTAATTTCTGCCTGCTCTCATATTATGATCAGACGCATTAATTTCTGCCTGCTCTCATATTATGATCGGACGCATTAATTTCTGCCTGCTCTCATATTATGATCGGACGCATTAATTTCTGCCTGCTCTGATATTGTGATCAGACGCATTAATTTCTGCCTGCTCTCATATTATGATCAGACGCATTAATTTCTGCCTGCTCTCATATTATGATCGGACGCATTAATTTCTGCCTGCTCTCATATTATGATCAGACACATTAATTTCTGCCTGCTCTCATATTATGATCAGACGCATTAATTTCTGCCTGCTCTCATATTATGATCGGACGCATTAATTTCTGCCTGCTCTCATATTATGATCAGACGCATTAATTTCTGCCTGCTCTTATATTATGACACTTGGATACTGGGCTGCTGCTCTTACATTATGATCGGATTTTTGGAAAAAATTCTAATGGAATGATTGCCTTACAGGTAATGCATGTGATAGCATATAAATCTCCCATCTATTTTATTATAGAGTTAGGCTTGGCTCAAGTACTGATAGATTAGAGCATCAGGGTAAACTTTCACCAAACTTCACAAATAACACCCCAGGGGATATATTTAGCCATTCTTTAGATGGGGAAAAAACCTTTACATGCCATCAGATATGTTCAATAGGGTTTGATATAGGAACAAGAAAATGAAAAATATTAAAATCTGAAGACTTCTTCCTTCTCTCAAACTTAAAACATGAATGAAAAGAGTAATGATGCTTCTGTGAAGAAGAAAGACATTGAAAGAGAAGAGAACTTTCTTCACAGCTTTGAAAAATAAATATACTTTAAAAACTCACAAGATACTCATGTTTGTGACCCTCTCTTAAATATTATGTCCCTTCAGGATGTAAAAGGTCATTGCTCTCCATATCTTCCTTTTCTTAAGATATGTGAAATGCTATAACTTTTTTTTTGGAAATACACTGGTTTCCTTTTGCCTTTGCTACTGTTTTGAATTTGGAACTTCCTATTCCAAAACTGATTACCACCCAATGTTAGATGGCTCAGTCTACTCTGTTATTTAAAAAATCTGGAAGGGGAGAGAGAATTTCATACCTTTCACATTATATCAAAGCAAAAATAACAGACTAAGTCAGAGTTTGAACATTACTCTCTGTTATGATGTTGATTTGGGGCTAGTAGAGACAAATGCCAAATAACACGTAACAATAAAAAGGGTTTTAATAGGTTGGTAAATAGATACAGAAATTGCCTGAGTAGTCAATAACTAGCTCAGCTAAGAACTTCTCTGTCTATCTGTCTTTTTCCATGTCAACTGACATGCTACTATTTAAAGTCTTTGTTCGCAGACAAGTTCATCTTCCAGAGGGGTGGTAGGTTTCCGACACAACACTCTCCAATTCCCCTTCCCATTCTGCTAACCATTTCACTACCCACAAATCATTGTTTCTGATAACTTTTAAAGTCTGATTTTCCTGGTATTAAAAAATCTAATTTCTGAGAACTGCAGGAAATTATTGATGATCAGTTTTGGCATTCCAGATACTTTTTCTTGTCTAGTGAGGTAAGGAAGAAAGCCATTTCAGTTACTATGATTGAATATTGTAGGTGTGAAGATGTTGAGGCCTATTTCAAACTTACTGAAGTGTTCATTGGATGTTTACAGTAAATGTAGATAAGTGGTTGAAACACCTTTACATATTGAAATATACATAACAATTTCATGACTAATTTCCATGTTTGAAAATTACTAAACTGTATCATCATCAGCAGCAGCAGTCCCATGACTGGGTGTAGTCACAGAGTTACTGCACAGCTTGAGCACCTGATCAGTTCCCTCCATATCTGGGTTGAAAGCCTGAGTGGTATTCATTTTTGCATAGCATGTCTTGGGCAAGCAAACTAGGTGTGACTCATTCATCTCCAGGCCAAACTACAACTGAGGTCCTCCAACTTAAAAACAGTAAAATTTAACTGTAATCATTGCATCTTACAAAAATCTGGAAATAAATAAATTAACATATATATATATATTATTAATAGAAATCTTATAAGTATAAGAAACTATAATCGCTCGGAAAACCTTCGGTATATTGATTTGCAAATAAACAAGCCAATACAAAAATGTAAAAAAAAGGTATAAAAAAGAGAAAGAACCAAGAACATGTACGTTAACTGAAAATAATCATCCAGCATACGAGTTCAAGGCCCAAAGTAAAAAAAACCCTGATGCAAGTAACCAAAACAACTAAATAAAGTGCTCAATACAATGAGTAGAGCAGACCTATATATAAAAGTGGACATTGAGGTCCACACTAAGTGATGACAGTCTGTTTCATGATTGAACACAATCATCAGGCCACATGTATTGTGTTTTAGCTCAACTATTTATATATGCTGGTCAATGGTGCATTATGGGTAATAAAGTATATTGTATTATCCTAATGGTTATTAGGTGAGTGGTAACAGTTATGTTCCAAATTATTCTAGGGGCTATTGACTAAAAATAATTGTGAATCTGAATGCAGTCATTTGTAGTTATTTTATAATGTTGATTGTTAACTTTTTATTTGTTATTTATTACTGATTACTTAATTATTTGTTGTTGGTTATTATTATTACACTTATTGTTTTTTATGTATGCAGCTATGAATTTTTAATTTTTTACACTATTTACATTATTCGGACTATTGTCCTAATCTTTGTCACCATATTTATTACAACGTTTCGGCCTTTCAGTATCTGTCTATATTTCTGAGATGAGGTATTATGTACACTATTTACATTATTCGGACTATTGTCCTCATCTTAGTCACCATATTTATTACAATGTTTCAGCCTTTCAGTATCTGTCTATATTTCTTAGATGAGGTATTATGTACACTATTTACATTATTCGGACTATTGTCCTCATCTTAGTCGCCATATTTATTACAACGTTTCAGCCTTTCAGTATCTGTCTAAATTTCTTAGATGAGGTATTATGTACACTATTTACATTATTCGAACTATTGTCCTCATTTTTGTCGCCATGTTTATCACAACATTTCAGCCGTTGTACGCTCTGGCCCTCTTCAAGTGGTTGGAATGTTGAACTGAACCCTTTATTTTTCTCACTGGGGAAGACTGTTCTAGTTCCATGTGCCATGTCTAATAGATATCAGTTATCTCCTGTTAATTCCCCTCTCAAAGTTCAGGTATTGAACTCAAACTTTTTGGGTCCTGTCACTGGATCTAACTAACACCTTTATCCACTGTACCATATGTTAATTTTTTATTATTTACTTACTTTGTTTATTCATTTATTTAGATGTTTTTTTTAATGTTGTCAATGTGGATTATGTAATTGTGTAGGATTATATGTAAGTAAATATTAAATTTTATTGTTGCTTATAATTCAAATATACCTTACTATTTGTAGAATAGGTGAAATTATTTTCAGTTTAAGTTGAAGGAACATATTGGGAATCAACTGCGGTCATAGCTGAGAAGTAAAATAAACTATTAGTATTATTGTAGTCAAAGTATACATTTATGATCATTTGTAAGAGAAACAAGTTTAGAATTCTATGACAGTAGTCATCATAGACAAAATTTAATTAAATTTCCAAAATATTATGCTTTTGTATTATTCAAATTTTTTGTTGTCAGTTTTTTCTTGTTTGGAATAAAGTTCCCTAATTTGCTTCTTTTCCAAAATAGCATAAGTCATGCAATCCAACACATGTGTCTTCTGTTCAGTACCACAGTCACACTGCTCTGTCACCTCATTAAGCACTTTTTATAGTTTGATTGACAGGTCAGATTTGCATAGGTGCAGTCTGTCCTGATATTTAACCCATGGCTGGGTGGAGAAGGTATGGATTCATACCTTTCCCAAGGGTAATTGTGTGTAAGTGCATATAATGAACTAAACTGGGATTCGAGCTCGGCTCTCAGAGTTCTCATTCCAAGCCAGTATTAATTACACCACAACACACATCCATTACTCTGTTATCAAATTCACAAACCTATACTATTGTAGTCAGATTAGGTTGTAATAACAACACCATATGAAAATATACACTTTCCTCTTTACTAAGTGAGTGACAAAAAAAAAACTGTCTCTCTCCATCTCTTCTATATATTTCCTTTCTTCTATTGTTCCCATCCTCGGTAATGGACATGAACCCAGACTTAGTTTATGTGGGTCAGTGAACATCATAAAAAATTTAACCAATGACAACATATCCTACCAAAAATCAAATGGCAAATATGGATGTGTCAGCCCCAATAAAAAGAAGAAAACCATGTACAAGACCAGAGACACTGCAGTGGGGAGGAATTGATTCAAGGTAGCAGTTCAAAAGACAAGGGTTGGTGATTCATCGGCTGTAAGTTTGACATGACGTACAACTCCAGAAGAGAAAGAAGAAGAAGAAAGGATGAATGCAATGAATTAATTTCCGTCAACCAGAACGAACACAACAACCCTGTATGAACTATCAAATCACAAAAAACAAACTATGATGATAGTCAACCATTTTAAACACTGTAACCAAATGGAGTCAACAATAAATACTGCTATGAACAGTAAATTTGGTCTTTACTTCATCTATATATAGCATACTTTAACCCACTAGACTTATGGATTAAAGGCTAATCCCTGAGGCAGATAATGCAAACTTGGATATATCTTTGTTGTTGTTATCATAACATTTTGGCTACTGTGACCTCACAGGAAATTGTCTTGTTCAGAGTTTTTCAACCAGTGTGTCATGGCAGGATCATAAGTGTGCTGCAAAAATTTTTAAAGCCCATTAAATTAATTTCAAGAGATGTTAAAAGCACAATAAATGTACATATATAAATTAAACGCCCTTTAAATTGATTATACGAGTATATCATTGTTATAATAAATAATTGTATACATAATATATAAACTAGGTGGGGTCTGTAAATGCAGATCATGTGACAAGGACTTGTTGATGAACACTGACATATGTCAAAATCATCCAAAGTTGATTTAGGGAATTACTTTTTGAATTGTGCCTGAAGTAGTGAGCATATATAGCTCGTACTGAACATATTTTTATTACGTACCATTCAATTAAAATTTAATTAAGAAACAAAATTAAAAGATGATACAAGTACATCGAATAATTCTTCATCCAGTGCATTAGTAATGAAATTAATAAAAACAATTATTTGTCATTTGGTCTCAGATATAGTCCAGGAAACCCACCACATCCCACATCTGTAATTTATAGTGAAATATTAGCAAATTAAACTAATGTTACTAACAAATTAAAGAGACATTTACAATCCAGACATTCTCACTTGTCTGAAATGCTGGTGGAATATATCAAATGACTTGCACTCAGTAAAACTAAACGAACAAAAATATTCGTCCTGGGTATGACAATAAACTACATATTTTACATTTTCGGACTATTGTCGCCATATTTATTACAACGTTTCGGCCATTGTACGCTCCAGCCTTCTTCAGGTGATCGGAATGTCGAACTGAACCCTTTATTTCGCTCACTGGGGTAGACTGTTTTAGTTCCACATGCCATGTTTAATGGATGTCAGTTATCAGTTAACGTTAATTTCCCTCTGGGTATTGAACTCACACTCTTTGGGTCCTGTCACTGGATCTAACTAATGCCTTTATCCACTATGCCATGTGTCTTTGACATCTGTGTATGAATTTCTGGGTATTATAAACCTAATGTCTTCAGTAACTGTTTTTTACCAGTGCTCATATTGCAATTTTTGCTGTTATCATTGCATGATTTTACTAGAGCTCATATTGCAATTTTTGTTGTTATTATCGCTTTTCTCTGGCACTCCTTATTACTGGAAATATAGACAGATACAATAAACTACATCCATCAGCAAGGCTTTTGATCAGGAGGTTTTGAGGGGTGTGGAACCACCTCTTAATTGTTGGTGTTCCCATGTCCACCCTGACCTGGGGTGGTAACACCTCTTAGTTAACAGTAAAAAATAGGTTTTAATACCAGAAATACTTTTTAATAAAAAAATATTACCAGCAATAACATTTGAAGGAAAAATTATTATCAGCAGCAATACTTTAAAAAGAAAAAATTACCAGCAATACAAACAACTATGCATTCAGTGAAAAAAAATATTCCCAGAAATAGATTTCTTCAAGAAAAAATATTCCCAGAAATAGATTTCTTCAAGAAAAAATATTCCCAGAAATAGATTTCTTCAAGAAAAAATATTCCCAGAAATAGATTTCTTCAAGAAAAAATATTCCCAGAAAAATTTTTGAAAAAAAATATTCCCGGCATTAAATAACCCATTGAGGCTAATATACCGTAAAACAAACCAAACCAAACAAAAAGATGGACCAAATATGGATTGATACAGTTGAAGAAATTGTAACTGGGAAAAATAAAATCTCATACTATTACAGAATCTGTTATTTTACCGAAATGCTTTACAGTTTTAAAAACAATGTTTAGAGAATACAAAAAGGAAATTTTAAAAGTTCTGCTCTCAGATAATACAATTTCTTGTCGTATTAAGGATTTATCTGAAAATATAGAATTTCAAGTAACAGCATCTCCAAGTCCTTGTGGATGACAAATTATTCTCCACCCTTCAAGCTCTTTCCCACAGGCAGAATGTGGCAAGTCTCTCACCATTCTATCACTACTTCTATGGAAAGTACTCAGACAAACTACATTCCCTGGTCCTGCCAAATCAAACCTTCACAGCAAGAACACACCTTGTCATTTACACAGTAGAAAACCACCCACACTCCCTCTGTATTCCATTGGTGAGAAGTAAGTTCCACTTGAACAGCTTCTTCTCATGAATCACTTCCCTGTGGAACCAACTCCAAACAGGATGTTTCCCTGATCACTACAATCTTAACCTGTTTAAGGCTAGTTTTAACTGATGTCTTCCACTCCTATACATATAAATTACCTCCTAACATAACCCTCTACCTCAAGTGGCCCCCAGGCCTTGTAAAGAGTGAACCTTAGTGTAAAAAAAAAAAAATCCTCTCACCTTAAATGTTTTTGAAATTGAGTTAGATGAATCTACTGATATCAGTGGTAAATGTATTTATACAGATGGAACATACATTTGTATCTGGAAGTGTAAAAGGACTTGCACAAAAAAAAAAAAAAAAAAAAGAATCCAAAAAATATTTTTACACATTGTTTGCTACATGGAGTGTGGTAGCATCAAAATTATTGGTAGCTGAATTACAAGAAGTCATAGATGACTCTAATAAAATGATTAATTATGTAAAAGCAGGCCATTGCAATCAAGATTATTTGCAGAATTATGTTCGTCATTGGATGATTCTTCATGCAGAAGTGAAACAGTTATCTCTAGGAAGAATTTTATCAAGATTTTCTGAATTAAAAAAAGTAGTATCAACCTTTTTAAAAATGCAGCATTCTAAATTAATTGATTTACTTTATGATAAGGTTTGGTGTAATAGAGCTGCATTTCTTCCAGATTTATTTCAGTGTTGCTAATGAAAAAGATCATGCATTTTACAATGATCGTAACAATGGTCTTTTGATTATTGAATCAATTGCACACAAACTGAGACACACACGCATGCACACACATACCCAGTGATGAACAAAGTTACTACACAGGTATAACTGATCTCCTGTATGATAACCAAAGTTAAGCAATGTTGAGCATGATCAGTATCAAGATGGGTGACCAGTTTGGAATAGGATGTAGTATAGTGGCTCGGAATTGTTAATTGGAGAGAGCCAGGTTCCAATTCCTGTTGGGTCCATTATATTCATTTAGAATTAACTTGGAAGGAAAGAATTCAAAGAAAAAATTCAGTAGAAATGTTTGAACTCAGGAAAAGATGTAAACTGGATGAAAATCTTATCGAACAAATTTTACAAACTTTAGATTTATTGTATACAACTTTTGAAAAATATTTTGCTGCATTTTCACTTGATATAAGATCTCTGGATTGGGTGAGAAATTCCTTCTTTTTTTTTTTTTTTTTAAGTATGTGTCCAACAGCAAATTTAAACATTACAGAAGGCTCCTTAGAGAAATAAGAAATGACAGAAGATTACAACTAAGAGATTTAAAAACAGATATTATATCATTTTGGTTATCCTTTAGGGAGGAATTTCCAAATATTACCAAAAAAGCAATAAAAATACTTCTTCCATTCTCAATGTCACATTTGAGCAAAGAAGCCTTTCTGCAATAAACAATATTAAAAATAAAAGTCAATCATGGCGAGAATCCTTAGAAGAAGATTTAAGAGTATGCCTGTCCAAAATTTGTAATTACAAAGAAGAAATTCTAAAAAAAATATCAAGCTCAGATATCTCATTAAATGTTAAAGAAAAATAAATATATATTTTTTAAATATTATCTTTTTAATATAAATAAATAATAAATCACTGTGTTAATAAATTATAAAAAGTATTTTTTTTTTTTTTTTTTTACAATTTATTTATTATCTTTACCATCAGTGGGCCATACAAGTTTAACTATGCACCCTTGTGCAAATTAATTGAATCAGTTGCTTTAGTTGCCTTTCTTTCCCCATATGGTTAGTTTTAGACCCACTGGAGGGACAGGGTGTAATCGAGTTCTATTTTTTCCTCAGATTAGGTCATTTGCAGTGGTGTGCAATAATATGAATCTATTTTCAGTGTGTTTGATGAAATTTGTTTGGCCTTGTAAAATATTGCATCTTCCATGATTGCATCAGATTTTTATCACACCCAGACATTATTGTCTCTACTGTTGATTAGTTGTCCTATGGCCATTGTCTGCAATGGATGTTACTCCAATGAGGCGTACAATAATTGTAATGCTGCACAATCATACTGGAAAGCCTTACCAGTGAGCAAATCAAAGTACTATAGATTGGTATGGAAACTTTCCTGATTTAAATCCAATGAAGAATCTGTGCTCAATCTTTAAGGATTAATTTTGTGGAATAGACATACAAAGCACTGGGTCATGTTTTATTGGAAAAATAAGTAAATAATAACAGAATTATTCGTTTTGTTTCAATTAATTTGCACAAGGGTGTAGGTTCAAGTATTGCCATGGGCTAAGGTTGAAAAACATTGGGGTTTAGTGTAGCATTTTCTGACCTTTTTATCCTTATTGAAATCTTGGAATAGTTTTCATGTCTCAGAACCCCTGTATAAAAATTATTATAACCATTATTAATATCTATCACTTTGTCTTTATCATAGTTCACGTGGTAAACAAAATATATTTTTTTTAATAACTGGTTTGAGGAAAAATTACCCTTTTTTTGTCAAATTTATTGGCAATGTAAAAAAAAAAAACATATTGCTTGTTTATGAGACCCCACACCGAGGTTTTCATTCACAAAAAAAAAAAAAAAACTCAGTAGACGCACAACAAATAAACATAAATAACCAATATCATTATAATTTATTATAATGCTAAGGATTTTCCGCCAATATATCATACTCTATGGAAAAAATTACGAATAGAAAATTAAACAAAATTACTCAAAAATACATTAGCCTATTTATCAGTTTCTTGTGGAACCACAAGGTTTGTGGGGAAAACCAGTTGAGAAATGCTGGTCTAGTAGGTTAAAATATTGGTTTGTAAATTTGGTGACATAGTAATTGTGAGTTTAATCCCTGACCCTGGCAGTATGTATTTGAACTCAGGGTAAGCAATAACTGAGCAGTACTAAATAAGAGCAAGATATTCCTTGACACAGTCATTGGAATGAGAACAATATTCCCATAGATTAAATAAAGTGTTCAGTTCGGTTTATCTTGATCAGCAAGCATTTAATAAAGACAGGAGGATACAACAGCCAAATTGTTGTGATGGTAGCAACAAATTTGAGGACCGTAGTCCATATGTAAATAAGTCACACTTATCTTGATAAGGCATGAAAAAATCAGACCTTTCATCTTTAGATCTCTCCATTGAATCCTACCTTATAATATAAAGAAAGTGGGAGCAAATAGTTAATACTAAAATAAGTTTACATAAAGCAGTACATTCCTTGTGGCAAATACATTTTATCAGTTCATTTTTGTTGATGTTTGTTATTTTTATTTTGTGAATATTCATGAACTTCAAAAATATAATTCACAAACCATGTCTCTTCATTCATTCTAATGAATATCAGAGAGTAAAACCATGAATATGATAAGAATACGCTTAAAAAAAAGAAGGAATATTGTTGCCAAATCTAGTCTGGTGCTTCTGCTACATATTTAAAGATTCTTGACAAAATCCCTCAAAGATCTGCTATGTTATCAGTTCTAACATGACATTTTTCTTTCAACCCTTTTCCAACAACCATAACATAGTTTTCCTGTGTCTTTTTTCTAGATACTTTCATAGTAATTATTCTGATGAGCTTTTCTCTTTAGTACCTCAACTTCATGAGTTTAAGTGTAGTGCTTGATTAGCAGTTAGGTCTCATCATTTTACTGTTGAAATTTTTTGATGTAACTGTAAGTCATTTTTTAATATTTCTTTCCTGACGTATCTGTCTATATTTCTGAGATGAGGTATTATATATATTATTTACATTATTCGGACTATTGTCCTCATCTTTGTCGCCATATTTATTACGTTTCGGCCTTTCAGTATCTGTCTATATTTCTGAGATGAGGTATTATGTACATTATTTACATTATTCAGACTATTGTCCTCATCATTGTCGCCATATTTATTACAACGATAACTGATAACTGAGATCCATTAAACATGGCACATGGAACTAGAACAGTCTACTCCAGTGAGTGAAATAAAGGGTTCAGTTTGACATTCCAACCACCTGACGAAGGCCAGAGCATACAACGGCTGAAATAATGTAATAAATATGGCGACAAAGATGTGGACAATAGTCCAAATAATGTTCTTTCCTGATACTTCTTACTTGTGGAACTTACTTCCAGCATCTTTCTTTCCTGTCAAAGACAATCTTCAAAAATTCAAATGCAACATCAATCCTCATCTTCTGTCTCCTTGAATCCTTTAGTTTTTGTTGTATCCTTAAAGAGGTCACAAACAAAGGTGACACTCAAGTGAAAGGGACAGCAATACAGGCATAGATGAAAGAAAGAAAGGTTTATTGTCAAAGAGAATACACTACTGAAAGACAGGGAATCAGTTAGCAGGCTAATCATTCCCGAAGCAAGTCCACCAAAAAAAGATTGTAGTGTGCAAGGAAGCATCCACCTCAGAGTCTGTTCTACAAAGTAGCAATTCTTGCTATGAATCATTCTGAGAAAAAATTAAAGGATTATGTAAGGATTGATGGTGATTCAAACCTCTGAGTATAGCAAGATGGGTCTTGGCTGTAAATGTCTGAGCTGATGGCACTAAACAAGGGAACATGTCTGAACACTGACCATGGAAATAATGATAGAACAGTGATTTGCTTATAATGTTGCATTTGTCAGAAAAGAACAGTAAGATGGAAAATAAGTCATCTCCCACAAGGCCATGTGAACAATTTTAAATTCTGTCAATGCTTGAAATTGAGAATTAGACAGCTCCAGCCTAGACACTGCAGTGTCCTCAGAAAAATATAAATATTGCTATGTAATATCTAATTTCATATATGGCAATGAATACTGGAAAGTCTTCTCACAAAAAAAAAAAAAAAAACTTGAAGCAGCAAAGATGTGTGCAAATATTGTGGATAAAGCACCTGAGCAACAACAAATGGGAACCATGTGGAAACTTTAGGGATGCAAACGCCAATTTTCTCCCTTTCATTGAGATCGCAATGAGGGTCATGTGATGGCGGGCAAGTGATGTCAGAGGATAGAGTAATGAAGGAAAGTTCAATGTAGAGCTCAGAGAATATGGATGTCCCTAGTCCACAGCAGTGGGTCTTACAAAAAAAAAAACATACATGGTCTAACCAGGCTCATAGAGAAACCAGCATAACTAATTTTCTCTTCAAGAAGATTCCCCCTTTTTATACATCGTTGTTACATATATATTATAATTTCTCTGTGTGGGACATGTGTATATATTTTAGTGTACAACATAGTATTTTAAAACTCTGTCTGAGAACTAAGCATTTTTGTCATTCTTTTTCCATTCAGCTATTCTCTTATGCCCATAAAGTATGGTGTGATTATAAATCATAGATATAATAATGCCCATAATGGGGGAAATTCAAATGGGAGAATAAATCTTTCTTCTATAGCAACTTCCTATTATAAAACTAATACTTACAATCAATGTATAAGGGTGAAGGTCACTACAGTGCTAGTTTCTGAAATTCCACAGTGAGGATATGAGTATTGAAGTGGTAGAGGATTTCCATCTGCATTTGAAAAGAATACTAAAAAAAAAACATGTCAGAGAAATGTCTCAGGTAATGGGTGTCAAAATTTCAACTAAATTGGACCGTCACAAGGAAGAAGGTGGAGAAACTCAATAAATGTGTTCTGCATGAACTCAGAGTTTTTAATGTTTTAAAGTGTATAATGCTGCATCTGCGAAATTCAAATGATCCATTTCTTCCAACATTTCACCAACAGTAAATTATGGTGACTTTCTGTTGGTCCGTCATTAGCATTATCCATCACACTTTTCTGGAATCTAACCAGCGCATCACTGCTGAATTTTACTACCAGCAAATGGATAAAATGCACATTCAGTTGAAAAAAAATTAACTGACACTGGTTGACCTGTAGCGGATTGTCACCATTATGTAGGGGTGTGTACTACAAATATTTATCTTTTGACTAGGAAAGGCGTGATTAAGGAAAGCAAAGAAGCTGGAGGTTACTATCCAATGTAGCGGTCACAATGCAATTTATATTTGACATAAAATAGCACATAGTATAAAATCCAAAACAGAATGTAATGATTCAAAACATAATAATTGAATTTATTAGTGTTTGGTGTACATGCATATAAGCTGAAGGTTTGATAGAGTTATGTCTCTTAGATTTGGAAATATTTGTACTTGAGCTCATAAAGTGAATTAATTATTAAACTGTAGTTTAGAAGAGTAAGTTCTTGTTGCATGTTAGGAATTGTGGGTTGGATAAAGTTGCTAAGAGTTCAGAAGAGATTTTTAGAGTTCGTACTTGCATGAAATGGTAATGTTCTTTAACCTCTGACCGCAAGGTTAAGATGAGAGTTCTTGAAGGTTACATTTTTGCAGCAGCAATGAGACAAGAGTGACGAAAAAGAGAGAGAGAACCACTCGTGTTTTGTTTTTATAAGATGGTGTATCACGTAACTGGCTCTCAGCATATTGAGCGAGAAAACAGATTTGTCATGTGCAGGTGGTTTGATTGGTCAGAACTGACCAATCAGCAAGCTAGTTTTGAGTAGATTAACCAATGAATGCTTGTCGCATGATTTCTATGTACTGTGTGTATGTAATGGTGGTGATAGTTAGCACAGACACATGAGGTTCAATTCTGGTTCGTGACAATTCTCAATCATAAGTTGACAAGATGACACTGCAAAAGCTCACTGACTTGAGATACAAAACTTTGCCGCCATATTTCCCTTCATCTTTTGCACACAGACTACTACTTTTTCAGCCATCTTGACAATGTTTTAAGTCAAAAGACATTCCATTGCAAAGAAGATGCTGAATCATCCATATTGAATCCATTGGTAGGTAAGTTGCTAAAAAAGTTGGTTCACGGTGTCATGCTAGACAATTTTTCTCTCCAAAATCTGTTATATATCTATAAATAACTCATTCTACCATGCTTAGAATACTACTGTCATATATGGTCCAGTGTCCCTGCTATTTGATTTGCCTTGAGCTCCTTGAAAAAAACCATAGAATCAGCAATATTATTGGTCCTGATCTGGCATCTCAGCTTCAGTAACGTTTCCACTGCTCTAAGGTCATCTCTCTGTCTTTTCTATAAATACTTTCATGATAATTGTTTGGATGAGCTCTTCACTATGGTACCTAGACTCTATGAATTTAAGCATAGTTCTAGACTGGCACCAAGATCTCATCAACTTACAGTTGAGCTGGCTAGATGTAGCCATAAGTTAGAGTTTTTTTTCTTGCACTTCTCGCTTGTGGAACTCCCTTCTGGCTCCATGCTTTCCAGCCAACTGCCAATCGCTATCTATTGTCCTCCTGATTACTCTTTTCTCTTCCCACCCATTAATAATGATTCTGTTTCCTAATTCTTCTATACCTTTGTACCTTAGTGGCATGAGGTGGCACTGCTTAAAAAAAAAAAAACTGCATTCAAAGATTTCTCGACATCCAAGCCTATAGAATTATATCCATAAAGGCATAAACGAACTTGTAACTTGATGGCAGAAATCCATGTATGTTCAGGGTTCTTTGATTAATTTAGACACTGTTTACATAGATTAATTACAGAATAAAAGTTAATTCTAAAATTGGGCATTATTTTGCAACTAACCTAATCAATCAGTTATGTGCCATGCGTGATACACACTTAGGCAATCATGTATCTCTTGATACATGACTGACGAGGCAGATTTTGTCCAGCAGTAGGTTGCCATTTCTTTCTGCAGAAGACCAGTTGCTATCCAAAACTATAGAACCTGGTCTGTCCTGCTATTTACTCATAGCAGAGCAGGGAGAAGAAGAGGATTCATACCTTTTCTAAGGGTATTAGCACGTAAGTGAATGTAATGGATTTGACTGGAATTTGAACTTGGTTCTCCATTATCTCATTTCTCAACGCCGTAAGTTACACCACCCGCACATCCTCTCCAATGAAATGGAGGCAGTAGTAGCAGTAGAGTAGTATTTCAATGAACAAACAGTCACTCAGTTATATTGCCATTCACGATACACACTTAGGTGATCATGTATCTTTCGATATATGACTGACGAGGCAGATTTTTCCCACAGTAGGTTGCCATCTCTTTCTGCAGTAGACCAGTTGCCATCCAAGGTCTGTCCTACTATTTACCCATATCGGAGGAGGAGAAGAGGATTCATACCCTTCCAAGGATATTAGCACATAAGTGAATGTAATGGATTCGACTGGAATTCGAACTCGGCTCTCCGATTCTTCAAACTGAGCCACTATCCATTACTCCACCATGCTTCCATATTAACCTAACAGTATAAATAAAAGAAAAATGATTTTATAAGGCTCAGCTGTACAGAAGGAAAGTGAAATATAAACATTTGGAAGGTAGTATAACTGAAAGCAAAAATTTTTTTGTAATATCTGAGAATCTATGTATGTGTTTGCACAATGATCTGAAGTCTAGCAGGTGACTGCATTGAAATATTCAGGAATAAATTTGAACAGATATTTCAGTTTATCTCTGTTCAGAAGCATTAATATTTTATGATGTTTAGATTGCATTCACATTTGAAATAGGAAATACTGAGAGGAGGAGGAGGAGGAGGAGGAGGAGGAAGAGACAAGATAATCACTGTCAACCTGGGAAACAGAATCCCTGTACTGAGATCAGGCCCAAGCTGAATCTGCTTGTGGATGACAAGTTGCCTGTTGAATTAATATTTGAAGAGGTTTGGCCTGTTCCATTAATTTTGTGTCTTTGATGTCTTTTTTGGGCAACATGGGCAATAATCAGCTTTGCAAAATGTGCCACAGTTTCTTTGTTGTGATCATGCAGGAAAAGTCTTCTTGAAATAATTCTCTGTTTTTATTTTGAAACCAACTGCCACTTTGAAAGGACCTACAATTTTACTGCCTATATTACTAGTCCAAATCATTACTCCACCTCCTTACTATTTTCTCATTGGTGAAATTTTCATGAATGTCAGGTCTACCTAATGTAGCTCTTCATTAAAAATGACTGTTGTGAAATTAGTTTACATGTACATTTTTTGTTTCTCTTTGTATTGTTTATATATAAAGATGGTTGTTTGACTGGTTTCATATTTTTAGTCAGTGTTTTTTATAATATTCTAAATCTTTTCTCTGTTTACATTTGCAATATCATCTTCAAATATTTTCTTGCTGGTCAGTCCAATTTTTTTACTCATCACCCTTCTAATTTTCCTAAAATCTTTTCTTTCTTCTTCCTGTTTAGTTAATATTTTCAATTTCGGTTTTCTTATCTTCAAACCATTTTCTGTTTTTTTTTGCTCATATATTTTTCTTACCAAAGTTTTCCATTTTTTTTTCTTCCTTTTTATTCTTCCCTCTGTTCAAATGTTTTGCAATTTCAAACTTTGTGTTTGCATCAATCAATAATTTACCATATATTGTTTCTTTTTATTTGTTATATCATTTTTATAGCTTTTTTACAACCCATCTCAAACATTATGTATTTGAAATCAAGCATTAAATATCAATAGTTACACTATTGTGTATATATATATATATATATATATATAATGAACACCCTTTAGTCATTTTTTAAACACAGATTAGTTGTGGTACAAGGCTTAAAAGTAAGGGGCACCGAGTTAGGATCAAACTCACTAGTAATTGATCAAGCAAGACAAGCTTGCTTATCATTACACTGTGTCAAAGTGCCCAAAGTGATTTATTAAGCATAGCTTAATTGTGGCACAAGGTCAAGATTAAGGAGCACCAAGTTAGGATCAAACTCACTACTCAATAGTAATTGATTTAGTGAGATAAGCTTGCTAACCATTACAACATGCCGAAGTGGCCAAATTGATTTACTAAGCATAGCTTAGTTGTGGCACAAGGTCAAGATTAAGGAGCACCAGGTTAGAATCAAACTCACTACTCAGTAGTAATTGATTTAGTGAGATATGCTTGCTAACCATTACAACATGATGATGTGCCCAATGTGATTTACTAAGCATAGCTTAGTTGTGGCACAAGGCTAAGATTAAGGAGCACCCAATGAGGATCAAACTCAGTACTCATTCATAATTGATTTAGCAAGACAAGCTCGCTAATCATTATACTATTTCAAAGTTCCCAATCATGAACAATCCTTGAGTTGCATAATAAAATCTCGTATCACCAAATAAGTTATTTTAAATATTTCTGATTCAAACGGATATTATAAGCTGTGATTTTGATGGCATATTTAGCATATAAATACAAGTCTTTGCAAATTATTTTATCATTACATGACACTTATTTCCAGATCTGGCCAGTGCATCTGGAGAGAATTAAGTACAGCTGTATTTCTTTCATCTAGCAACTTTAATTCTGACTATTTCAAAAGATTCATAAGATGTTGGAAAACAGAAAGTAATATTTATGCTTTCAAAAATTTAAATTTTCTTAAATTTTGTATTTTAGATGTGAGTAGCCTTAAACCTTTAGTATTCAACAGGCTCAAACACATCCTATAGATATCAGCTCTCAAAGTTTCATGTTTTTTGGGACTTCCTGCATTATTTGTAATGATGTTATCATATGTTATGGCAGAATATACATGGGATGGGTTTGTAGAATCTAAAATATGATACTCACCCTTGCAAGGAAGTTTCAACTAGGATCCAGTTGGCAGACAAAAAGAAAGTGGCCTGTAACCCAATACAGACCCCCATACTCAAGCATTCATTGTGCAATGATGGATATTTATTGATCACAGTAACCACCAAAGTCAACTGCCAATCAGAACCTTGAGAATAGGCTTGCCCAAATAGCAGAATGGAACATTCCAGCCTGTTATATTAACCACTCACCAACTGGCCCAAACACAGGAGGAGGCGTTCTCTTCCTATTCCTCTCTTGCGAACTCTCTTTTAACAAGCGTAGAGGAACCCAGACATGGCTATGCCGAAGGACAGAGTCTTATTTGGGGAGGTACACAAACCTGACCACATGTATACAGGGTCTATGAGCAATTTTTACCCAAGCCTACTGTCTTGGAATGCTCCACATTAAAAAATAACTTCGTGCCACATCTTTCCTTGTGGGGAGGTTAGTAAATATTCAGGTGGTCATAGCAGATTGAGCCCTAGTCTGTTTTTCCAAATAAATCCTACAGGGTTGATCATTGAGAGCCGATATTTATGGGGTGGGTTTGGTTGGTTTGAATGCTAAAGAGTTAACATTAAATTTTTCAACCGATTTCAACAAAACTTCACAGGACTACGTAAAATTACCTTGCAGTGGTTCTGACAACACCAAAAATTGGAAAAACACAATTGTTTTTGCGCGAAATCAATTTGAAAACACAACAGGCATCACTGTCGCATGAATGAAAGGGGGACAACTCATATTGAGTTATACTTATTATAAAACCCAGGTTGTTTGTGCGTGTGTGTGTTCATTTATATATGGGATTGGATTTCCTACATTTTTCAACTGATTTCAACAAAACTTCACTTTTTTTTTTGGCAGGTAGTGTCTTATTGTCTTGCACGCTTTTTTTTATTTTTACATTCAGAATGCTTTAAAAATTCCATTTACAAGACAATTGTTTATAATAAAATTCTATTCAATCAGTAGATACATAATGATTGAAAACAATGTTTTTGTTTGAGTTTGGGTTTGACCAATTTGTAAAAAAAAACAAAACAAAACAAAAAAAATCTAATTAAGACATGCGTGTCCGTCAACCTTAAACAATAATCTTTGTCAATTTTATTTTTCAGTTTTTTTGATGGTCGATACTTGATCTATCTCTTACTGTTACATCCCCAGGCAACACCGGGCTCTACTGCTAGTTTGTTATAATTAAATCAGTTTCATAGGTTAAACATTTTTCTCTTTGATTATTTTCACACTGCATGTTATAATAATATACAATAATAATATCTACCTATGCTTACTTTTATTTACTTACAAACTGTGATCAAATTTTAAGATTTTCATCAATTTCAGGTCAGAAAATGGCTTTACTTGAATAATGAAGCAATTTAATGATGAAAGCTCTTAATGAGACATTTGCTTATTGACAAAAATCACAAAATATCACATTAAAAACAATTAGCAAATCCATCTTGGGTACGACGATAAACTACATCCATGTCCTGGGTAAGATGTTAAACAATGTCCAACAGCAAGTCCTCTGATCAGGAGGTTTTGAGGAGTATGGAATCACTTCTTAATTGCTGGTCTTCCCAGGTCCACCCTGACTCAGGGTGGTAGCACCTGTTAGGGTCCCAACTATGGGCAAATAGTTAACCCCCAAAATGAAGTAAAAAGCCTTATGAAAGTGTAAAAATAGGTTTTAATACCAGAAATACTTTGTAAAAATTTATTACCAGAAATACATTTTTTTAAAATAATATTACTAGCTATAAATTTTTGAGGAAAAAAAAAAATTACCAAAAGTAGATTTTTGACAAAACAAAATGTTACCAGGGAAAAATTTGTTGGCATTAAATAACCCATTGAGGTGTTGATATGCCGTAAAACAAACCAGACCAAACAATTGGCAAATATGGTTAATTTTAATGATTTGCTTTTTGAAGATGAATCAAATTATTTATGTCCGTTAATTAAGTCATTCAGTCAGTTAAGTACCATATGCGATACATGTGTGGGCAATCATGTCTCTTTTGATTATTGACATACTAGGCAGAATATTTTCCCATGGTAGGTTGACATTTCTTTCTGCAGTAGACTGGTTGCCAACCAAGGCTATAGAACCCAGTCTGTCTTGCTATAGCAAAATATGATACACACTACTAGATATAAATAATAATACTGTATTTATTTGATATCACAGTTTTAATTAATTTTCAGGATTTTGAGAAGAAATACAAATCCTGAACATTGTATAGTAGATTATAATAAATGAAAATTATTTTTCTGCTTTTTACTTGATTCGTTTTAAAAACTAATTTATAATATTCTGAAAAACTAAATAAATACATCTGTAATTACATGCTTAAATAAATAACAAAACTTATCAATGTCTTTGATTTCATTTCAAACTGCAGTTAGGTTTTTACATATTCAGTTCATGGAGCAGTATATAAAATCATTAAATTATGGCCCAAACTGCAGTTTCAAAGCAAAACCAAAAAAGCTCTAGTGACACTATTTACATTATTTGGACTATTGTCCTCATCTTTGTCGCCATATTTATCACCCTTCAGCCTTTGCCTATATTTCTGAGATGAGGTATTATGTACACTATTTACATTATTCAGATTATTGTCCTCATCTTTGTTGCCATATTTATCACCCTTCAGCATCTGTTTATATTTCTGAGTTATCTTCTGTTAATTCCCCTCTCCAAGTTCTCCAATACCTTAAGCAGGTATTGAACTCACACTCTTGTGTCCTGTCACAGGATCTAACACCTTTATCCATTGTGCTATGTGTCCTTGAGGAACTTGGAGAGGTGGATTATCAGGAGATAACTGATAACTGACATCCATTAGACATGGCACGTGGAAATAGAACAGTCTACCCCAGTGAGCAAAATAAAGGGTTCAGTTCTACATTTCAACCACCTGAAGAAGGCCGGAGCAAACAACGGTCAAAACATTGTAATAAATATGGCAACAAAGATGAGGACAATAGTCCGAATAATGTAAATAGTGTACATAATACCTCATCTCAGAAATATAGACAGCTCTAGTGACATATCTACAAACTAATGTAACAAGTTTAAAACATTCCAGATTATGAGATTTTCGATGTTAGAGAAGTACAATTTGTAGATTATATAATTTTACTTGATATGATATATAATTTCATTTTCCCTGCATTGCTTCCTAAACAAAGGCCAGTCGGAAAACATACTGAGAACCATGTTACTTTAAAATATAACACCATCATCTCTGTGTTAAATCTCCTTATTTGTTCATTACAAGCATTTACCCCAAAGTAAATCCTTATTGTAACTTATATTCACTTCTTATCTGGCTGACATTTGTTGTAACAGGTTATTATATAATAAGAGCATTAATGTCAGAAATAATGAAACTGTTTGATTTGAATTCACAAAAAGACAAGGGATGCCTCGACAAAGAAGTGGGTGGGCAAAATCACCAGACAGGTTACTTGAAATACACTGACATTAAGTTTGGACATTTGTTTCACAAACTCTTTTATAGCATCAAGAAAATTATTTGCTGCCTCAAAACAGTAGCCATAAATTATTTATTTTCTATTCCTGGTCATTTTCAATGCCTTTCTATAGAAAATAAGTAACAGTGCATTTAAATGTTCTATCAGTAATACTTGCATTCATTCCTATAGTAAAATCATTAATAATATATTTTCAGTAGACATTACAGCCCTACACTGTCATAATGTGAACTGTGATGTAATGGATATCAGCTCGGAGTGAAAAGTTGGAGAGCCAAGTTTAAATTCCAGTCGAGTTTATTAGATTCACTTACACACAAATACCATTGGGAAAAGTATGAAGCCATCTGTTCTCCCTCCATTTATGGGTTTAATAGCAGGACAGGCTCGGTTCTGTAGCCTTGGTTGGCAACCAGTCTATCACATAAATAAATGGCAACCTACTGCAAAAAAAAAATCTGCTTCGTCAGTCATGTATCTTTCGATACATGATCACTCAAACGACTCTCATAATAATGTCATTAATTCCTGACAACTAACAATCACTTTCTTCTTGATTCCCCATGCATTCCTATAGTAAAATCATCAGCAGTGCATTTACGTTATGCATATAATTGCTTATTCTTTAAGTAATATTTCTATTAATTCTTGACTACTGATAATCTATTTGTTTCTGATTTGAGTGACAAAATGTTGATATTTGCTAAAACTAGTTCCAGGTGAGAAATTTGAGTTTCACTAAATCACCAAATTATACATTTCAGTACTCACATTATAAAAGTGATTTTTGTTCATTTTTAATTAGTCTCTTCTTGCATCAAGTTCTGTCCTCATTTTAAACCTCCCTCTTTTAACCATCTGAGTGACCCCTCTTTGCCTTCCATGGCTGATTCTAATATCCAGGAGAGTAACTCATCATGCCGCCTTAGATTAACATTCTCGGCTGACATTAAGAAAGTTGATTCACTGTCATGTGAGACAATTTTTCTTTCCAGATTCTATTGTACATATCTATAGGTCTAGTATTTATCCATTCTTAGAATATTGCTGCCACATATAACCCTGTGCTCCTGCTATAGATGAAAAATCCAAAGAATCAGCAATATTATTGGTCCTAACCTGGTGTCTCAGCTTGAGACAGTTTCCAATCACTGTAAAGTTGCTTCTTATGCCTCTTCTATAAATATTTTTATGGTTCAGATGAACTCTTCACCTAGAATTTATGAAATTAAGTGCAGTATTAGATTGGCAACAAGGTCTCATCAATTTACATTTGAGTGGGCTAGATGCATCCATAAGTTCTATGCTAACAGTTTCTTTTCTCGCAAATTTTGCTTGTGGAACTCCTTTCCAGCTCCATGCTTTTCGGTAAACTTTAATCTTCAAAAAATTTAAATGCAATATTAATTGCTATCTACTGTCTTGATTACTCTTCTGTACTTGCTCCTTAGTAATGTTTCTGTTTTTTTGTTCTTTCACACCAAGTAACACCTTGTGTCTTAGTGGCTTTATTGCCTTGCTTGAGGTGAACTTGATTAATAAAAAAAATTTCGAATTAGATATTACAAATTCTTTGGGAGCATAAAAAAATGTGTATATCATATTCTTTAAACATGCTTGTAAAGTTAATATTTTGTAAAACTGTATTGATCAATATAAAAGATCAACTTTTGGAGCTGTCTGTTTTATTCAATCAATTCACACTTTAAATATAGTAATGGGTGCATTTGTATTTCCCCTATTATGGGTATTATCATATCCATGAATAACATATTATTTCATGAATGGAACAGAATAACTGAAAGAAAAAGGAATAATAAACATGCTTTGTTCTCAAAGAATGTCTTATACTGCTATATCATTCACAAAATTATATATACACATTTACATGTGTGTTCCACTCAGAGAAACTATAACATATAACTACTCAACAAGCTGAGTGAAAGGAGAATGAAAAGATAGGGTCTTATATATAATATGGAGATTCTTCTGTAATACCTGGAAAAGCCATATATTCCCAAAGGAAAAAAGGTGCCATGGACTTGTAAGTTGTATCACATGCCAGCTGGCTGGCCCAGGCAGGATGAACGTCTCATGTATCTTGTCTCCAGGAAGCTAACTGATTTCCATCATTGTATAAAGTGACATCACTAAGCAGCTGCCATATGACCTACATGAATTTCTCTCCACCAAAGGGAGATAATCGCTTTTATATCCCTACAGTATCTGCTTCTCTGCTTAGATTCTATTAAAATAAAGTGCAGTACATATTTATAGTAAAATAATTTCCAATACGTTTCTACACAAAAATAATTTACAATTTGTTCATCTACTGAAATAAGTTTCATCTAGAAATTTTCTGAGAAAACAATTTCTGCTGACAAGAACATAATTTGTAATGCATTTTTCTCTTAAGATCAATCACAGTGAATTTCTATATATGCATTTGTTGTCTCACTGTATCTAAAATCATTAGGGTAAATAAAAATTAAAACGTTTTTTTTTAAAATTTACTTTATAGATTATATAAAGACATGTATTAAAATAATTTACAATGCATTTCTGTAGTAAAATCATTTATATGTTCCTATAGTACAATCATTTGCAACTAGTTTCTATAGTAAAATCATTCATATCATATATTTGTGTTGGAAGATATTGACGGAGAAGAAAGGATGAGTTCTTCAAATTAGGTAAATGCAATTGAAGATGAGTCTATGTGTGATAATGGGAGTGACTGCAACACACAAGAAAATGAAATGAGACCAAGATCTCCATTAAAAGGAATGGGACATAAACCTGAAGAGGGAGAGAAAGAAGGAACCTGTAGAAGAAGTTTGAGAACAACCAAAGGCATGAAACCATTTTTTAGTTCAGGGAGGTGTAGTGAATTGGTAAACAAGATTGTAACGATTTGCATATGTTAAATAGAAGCAATATAAAGTGTATAGTAAACTAAGAGACAAGGAAGAAGTTGACTATTGATCATATGTCATAGAACAACACAATGCAATACTTTATATATAGCTTGAGGATTGGCTATGTTACTATAAAAAAAGTTAATGCCAAATAATTATAAGAAAGGGTTATATTCTTGTAAATTTTGTTTTTGCCATTTAAAGAGTGCCACATTATCAGGTACCCACTGCAAAATTATTAAATTATGGATCATAAAAGTGATTTATCACAGGCTGACAAGAACTCTATCTTCATACAGCTAGGAAAAGGCAATACATACTAGAAAGAGCAAAAATAATTTACTGGTGTTCTCAAACAGTGAAAAATATATAGAAGTCCATAGCATAGCTTGCAAAATATCAGATAATGGAAAGTTCTGGGTTATAACATAGAGGAAGATGCCTCAAATTATATTATGAAAAAGGAAAAAAAAATGCCCTAAGCAGCAAAAATGTGTGTAGATCAATTTAACATGTTCCAAATCATCTCAATACTACATTTTCTACCCTGCTTCAAAATATCTCAAGCCAGATATTCAGCTTATATTTGAAGCTCAGGCACGAGGTGAGACATTTAGAATGGGTAAGAAAATGTTTAAAATCTGACTTTAATGTTCATTTCACTGTGATTCTTAGATATCCTTGATAAATCAAGTGAATGGGATACAAGCTGGGTTGCAAAGAAATGGTTACATCCTTGACAGTTTAGACATTCACAGAGAAAATATGTTTGCAGCTGGAATTGAAGCAAATAATTTGATTGGACTGTGACATGCACCACATGGAATAAAAATGTTTTCCCTAGTATATATTGAATTTTTAAAGTATAATTTCCAGCTTTCATTTATAAATAAGTTTCTCAAAACTTCATACAAAACACCCTTTCAAACAGAATGCATGAAACAGTTGAATTCTTTATGTTCAATGTCCTTTCATGATGTGGAGAGCCATGACTGTCCAAGTCATGGCTCTCCACATCTTTTTAGTATCTCTAACTGTTTACTCTTAACAATCTTTCTTTGTGCCCAATCTGCCATTCATTCAGGTAAATTCATTAGTTATGTTACTTGCTGTTTTCATTTTCCCATCCTGCCTTCAGCATGTCCTGTGAGTCTTAAATTCTCCAAGCCCTCTTTCCTTATTATGCAACCCAGAAATTTCAATTATCTCTTTTTGATTTCAAGTACAAGTGTCCTTTTTGTCTTCATTTATCCTTAAAACTTCCTTGTTGTATCCACGGTATTCTCAGTATCCTTCTGTAGAACATCTCTGTTGCCTTAAGTCTTTACTTCATGTGTGAGGATTACGTAGCAGTTCAGCACTCTTTACTTAGTTTCTAATGAAATTTTTCTCTTTCTTAATACTTTGTTTTGTTTTTGGAAGATGTTGTAATGTTATCTTTGTTCAAAATAGCTGAGAATTAGGAAGGTTGTCGTTAGAGTATCGAAGGTACAAAATACGAGGTTAAGGAAACAAAGGAGAAGAGATTTATTAAATAATCATCTATAGAATGGAATTACTTGAATATTTGTCTATATCTCTGAGATTATTATGATTATATTACATTATTTACATTGTTATCCTCATCTTCATTGCCATATTCACAACATTTTATACTTCGGCCTTCTTCAGATGATTGGAATTTTGAACGAAACTCTTTATTGCATCCACCAGTGTAGATTGTTCTAGTTCCACGTGCCATGCCTCTTCCAGATGTCTCAGTTATTTACCTTTAACTCAAATCCCCAAGTTTTTGGTTCACCTCAAGGATACATGGCCGAGTGCATAAAAGTGTTGGTTAGATCCAGTGATTACACCCAAAGAGTTGTGATTTCAATAGCAGGCTACAGCAGTGGTGAATCAAAAACTTGGCCCATGCATTGAATATTACTGCCACATCTAGTTTGGTGCTTCTGCTATATATTTAGAGATTCTTGATAAAATCCAAAGAGGAAATCTGCAATCTTACTGGCCAGCTTCAGTCACTTTCCCACTGCCGTCCTGTGTCTTTTCTATAATTACTTTCTTGGTAATTTCTTCTGATTTTATGAATTTAAGTGCAGTACTAGATTGGCAGGTAGGTCTCATTATTTTACAGTTAAAATGGCTAGATGTAACTGTAAGTTCTATGCTAACAGTTTCTTCTATCACACTTCTGGAACTCTCTTCTGGCTTCTAGCTTCCCAGTCAACTTTAATTGTCAAAAATTTAGATGTTATCTTCTATCTTCTTTTATTATTCTCTCACCTTAATAATATTTTTCTTTTTTTTTTCTTTTTAGATACTCTCTAACACTTAGTAACCCCCTTGCATATTAGTTGCTTTATTGCCTTGCTTGGGATAAAAAGATAATAAAAAAAACCTACTCAATGGTGACACATGTGATTATCTCCCTAGGTGAATGCAAGTTATCTCCCTTATAAATTGACTTATGGTTGGAATGTTTATATTCTAACCACTTGGTCATGCTATTTGTATGTTTGTGTAAGAGTGCACTCTTTTAAATGAATAACTTGCTTCATGTCTTTTATAAAGGATAAAGAGAACTAAACATAAAAGGACTCACTTCAAATTCAAACACAAGTCACCAGTTATCATAATGTTCATATTCATGACACTAACTCAAATTTCTATTTTTTTTTTTTTAATTTTATTGGCTTTTGAATGCTGGCCTCCCATGTTTTTCCCCCCACTACACTTTCTATATTTCTATCCAGAGAACAAGAAGCCTGGAACTATGAACATACTCCCAAGGGTCTTATCCTGGTCATCAGGGGTACCATATATGAACATTCACCTATGCCCATAGTAACTTTGCTGGTTGTTTCCCCATGGGCTATGGTGCTAATCACAGTTGATTGTATCGTCTTGTGGCTTGTGTTGTGATTCCTGGTGAGAAGAAAAAAAAATTATTTACTTTCTTCCATTCATCCTGAGCCATGGCGTTTCTTTTTGTCCAGATGCTGGGTGAATAATATCTTCATAAGAATAGATGACTCAACAGTGGAATTATCTTCAATAATAAAGATTTATTAAAAAGAACAACAAAATTTATTTCAACATGGGTGTGGCAGGTACAGGAAGGTAAAGAAAAAGATTGATTTCTGCTAGGAAATTTGTGGAAGCGAAATTACTTTTCAGGTGTGCTTGACTTGATGAGCCAATTGACACAGCTAGTAACTGAAACTGGGCTCAAACTGAACTGAACTCTCTACATATTCCAGCGATTAATATTTATGGAGGATTCCACTCATGCATCCTACGTGACCAGAGGTGATGAAAGACATCGAGGACCAGATAAATTCCTTTGTCTATCCTCAAATTTACATAAGAATATAAGCAAATAGGAGAATAGTATGATCTATGTCAGTGAAAATAAGCTACAATTTCTCTGCTGAAATTTCAGTCTAGCATCACATGATATGACTCACTCACACATGAATTCGGGTATCACACTTTCTGACCCCCTTTACATAAGATTCTCAGTTTCAAATCCTCACAGTTCCAGTTAGGAATTTAAAAATTTATTCTTATTTTTCAAGATGATTTTCAATGTTTGCTTCTTTCTTTTTTTATTATATTCAATATAACATCATCTTTCTTTTCTTCCCTACTCTCACTTTATACATGCTTTTAACCATGCCATCTCATGTTTTAATAAAATTGCTTTCCTAAGATGATTATATTGTCACAGATGTATAGAGGGCCTGTGTTGGTTAGAAAGCAATTTACTCTCCTTTTGGCTTCCAAGATAAGATCCAAAGTAATAGAGAACGAGTAAATTTGGCAAAAGTTTGGCTTCAGAAGTTGCAAGAATAATGCTTTCAAACACATTGAACTGGAAGAGTCCGAGCCATCTTTTCTGTCAGGGTTGGTTTCTTAACCTTTTCCTTTTTAAGGATACCCACAAGGCAGCAAGGTGTTACTGTATTCTTGCTCCCGTAAAAGGATTCTTCCACCCTTTGACGAGTCTTCTTTTTAATCTTGCCAGGTTTCTCATCAGAAAAGCCTGGTGGGGGAACTAGTTAAGTTGGTGATAACTTGCCTCTACATCAAGTAGCACTGGGGGTACTCGGACATTTGGTTGAATGGACATTTAGCTGAAAATGTAGTGATGTACTTTCATGTATGTCACACACTTTATTGTGATTTGCTACATATATTTATTTACTGTATTAATTTATAATATTTCATTATTTTTGACAGGCTTTTTTTAAAAATCTATTCTGTATATATTACATTTTACTACAAATATTAGTATAAGATAAGTATTTTGAGAAAAATGACATTTTACAACAGTAAAAATATTAAGCTTTTACAATATGAAAGATCTTTCAATTTCGCTTTTAATGATCATTATCTTAAAGGGATAAACTAGCTTTTATCTTACTGTTAAATACTAATTTAAATAATTACGCGCTACTTTTTACCAAATACACACAAATATTTTTTAAAATACTAATTTCATTAAATAAATATTGAAATAAGAAAACTTTTAACTTTAAATTTAGATTTAGTAATTACTGTAGCATACCTACAGATAATAATGGATGTGTCCCCATTCCCATAAATATAGTAGAGAATACTGTATGTGGGGGTCTGCAGTCAGAGATTCATTGTGGAACTCACTTGACTCACTTTTAGAAGTTGACTACTACTTCTATGCATCGCTGGCAAATCTTATGTATGTTGTTCATATATGACGGTGTTCCCGGCCACGGCCTGCTTCAGCCACCAGTTATGGTAGTGTTCTGAATCAATCCCGGTCTGCTCACATGGCCAGTATTGATCCTGGTATCAGAAAACAAGCCGTCAGCCCACTCATCGGTTGTTGATGATGTTTGACACAGCAGCT
This sequence comes from Acanthosepion pharaonis, assembly GCA_903632075.3. Taxonomy (NCBI): domain Eukaryota; kingdom Metazoa; phylum Mollusca; class Cephalopoda; order Sepiida; family Sepiidae; genus Acanthosepion; species Acanthosepion pharaonis. The sequence goes on from CAHIKZ030004832.1 coordinate 984,509, forward strand.
GGTCTTTAAGATGACCTCTTCAACTGTGACCTCTCTTACCCACGTTGTGATTTTTGATCTTAAGAGGGTCAAGTTGAATTATCACTGGGGTATCTCAACCACACTAAACCAAGGAGTTGAACACGTGCACACAAAATTGAAAAATAAAATGGACGACACCTGAATAAGTCACAATATGATGTTTATATCAGAATAAAAAAAAACATTTACAGTTCTTTCTTTGTTCTTTTTCCAACCCGTTCTAATATTTGGTGACAGAACGAAAATTTTGGTTAACTTCTTTATGGGTGGCCAGACTTGACAACTGGATTTATCTTCAAGTACTGTGATTTGTACTTTCATGGATGGCACAAGGTTTATTGTCGGAGTCTTTCTTCAGTGACAACTGGATTTAACTTTCATGGATGGCACAAGGTTTATCGTTGGAGTTTTTCTTCTTCAGCAGATAATTATTATTATTCATATCATTAGGTTGGCAAAACAGCATTATGTCAGAAATCTCTTAACTCCTGGTCACAACCTCACTGCAACTGCTACTGCCTCTGACTGCAACTCAACTCTACTCCGACTAACTGATCCCAACTAACTTGTATTTATGGGTGTCTCTTCCAACTGGTGTGGTGCAGGTGAATAGGTGGGTTTTATGCAAATCTCCTAAAATTCAACCAGTTGTTTTCTTTCATTTTCTATTTCACACTTCCAATTTTGGAAGATCATCTTCTCTGTCGGGAGGAACCATTATATGATGTCAGTCTTCCTGACATCATCTTCTGCTTTTAATTTTTTCTCAGGGAAATTTTGGCTGACAATTTTCCCATTGACACCTTTCAGCAGACTACCTTAACCTCTGTAACTTTTTCAACAAAATTCATACATCTGTTTCCAATATCCTGGGAAAATAAGTCTCTTTCTGACAAAAAAATTAAAATCATTTTTTTAACCCTTTTCATCTGTACGCCATGTTAAATATTGTTACACATGCCCTAAGTATTATCATTCGTTACCAACCTTCATGTGATTATTCTATTCAGCAACATTCCCTAGGTTATAACAGTTAGTTAATCACTTAAAATTCAGTAATTATTATTTTTATTCCACTTTATAATACTACTAATTAAAATACTTGAAGTATTGCTTGTTACTATATTTATTTGTATTTTTCGGTGAAATGTCTGTTGGACAAATATCTGTTCAGTTAAATGTCCAGTCACGAACACTGTGTTACATAATACCATTAACACAAGTGACCTGACACTAACAGATAACAGCTTTTATACATTACAATAACTAATACATTGTCCCATACATACACTTTATTCAATTCAATTTAAGTGAATCCTGTCATGGTTGAATACGCAACTAAAAGTTCTTATTAAAAGAATTATGCTATTGCAGATTTCATTGTATTCATTGGTTGAGTGATTTGTTTTTTATGCCTTATCAACTCGTTGCAGGTTATTTAAAGCCAGAAAATATTTTTAGATTGTAAGAATTTTTTGGAGATAATAATGAATTACTGATACAAGTCCTACTAATTAATCCATAGCTGGGATGAGAAAAGGTGGATCCATACCTTTCCCAAGGGGATTTATGTGTAAGTGAATGTAACGAAACCTAACTAGAATTAGAACTTGCTCTCTGATTTCTAATTCTAAACCATTATCCATTACACCACCCACACATCCAAACTTACAGCACCTGATATTCTCAATCAGTCACCCATCTAGATACTGACCAGACACAACATTTCTTAACTTTGGTGATTATATGAGAACTGCTGTTTCCACATGACATGGTCATAAATCTCTATTGTATTCAATTTAACAAGAACTTGTCATGGTTAACAATGAAGGTAACAGTTTCTTCATATCCATACAATACCTGCCACCAATAAATTAGGTACCCACCAAATGTTTCCCTTTGAGCATAATAGTCTATCACTTTAGTGACTTAGTTAAAAAATGATAATGCTCTTTGATCATACACTGTTGGGGAAAAAAGAATCACAACTGGGACTTTCGATATTTATGACTCTGGAAACAATGTTTCCGGGATCAATAATGTCCAATTGATTTCTTGCCTTCATCACAAACAAAATATCAATAACAAACCATTTTTTTTCTCTGATTGTACACATCTTACTTATTATGTAATTAACATTTTCATTAATAACATTTGAGTTTTCTACTAGTGTTGAAAAGATCACTTCTGTTCTGTATTTGTTTTTCTACAAAAATATTTAAAAAAACAGTCATCTAAGAAAAATCATAAGGTATGCTTTTATAGGGAAAAATTGTGTGTGTCAACTTACATACATATATATATATATATATATATATACATACATACATATATATATATATATATATATATATATATATATATATATATATATATATATATATATATATACTGGACAAGTGTTATAGTAGAACACACCTATTCTATAGTTAATAGACTCTCCCACCTATAATAAGTCGGAGTAGTAAGAGTAATGAGGAGTCACTCAGTGGTTCAGTCAGTCAGTTGATGCCGGACGACCGTCGGATACTAAATTATCAGCAACCAAACTAGATTTCTCTGCGTTATACCTATTATATCAAGTTCCTAACATTTTATACATTGAACCTATTTTAGGACCGACTTAGTACAAATACAAGCTTCCACTGTGAAACCACTCTATAACAACAGGGAAGGAAACTGGAGAGTTAGACATCTGAAAGAAACAGTGCATATGCTGGGCTATGTGGAGCTCCTTAGTAGGCCTAGCATAGAAATAAATAATGGGAGCTTCTAATAAATAAAGACAAATGATAGTATGATGGGCAGGTTTAAGGCTCCAAGTTCACCACAGAAAATAGTCCTATTATGAATTTGGTGACATAGTAATTTTGAGTTCAATTACAAAGAAGTTAATTTCAAAGTGTTTACTTGAACTCAGTGGAAACATTTCAACAATAATTGAGCAGCACTAGATGAGTTATTTCTAGATACGGGCAGTGGAATGACACCAGTCTACTCACATAGATTAAATAAGGGCTTCAGTTCAGAATTCCCTGTACGTTACCTGGATTGATATACAGCTGATGAAATCTAGAAGGCAGAACAGCCAAAACATTATCATAACAACAACAAAGATGAGGACAATAGTCAGAATGTAAATTGTATATATATATATTGTTAAATATGAAAGGCAATGAATGTCTATTATGTCTGATCATGAGCCATTCTAAACTTTGTATGTTTGCTTTAATTTTGGGTGAAAATAAAGACAAAAATTGCAATAAAAGAACAGGAAAAAACAGAAGATAACGATTGACAATACATTTAAATTTTGAAGATTAAAGTTGAGTGAAAAGTAAGAAGCCAGAAGAGAGTTCTGCAAGCAAGTAGTTCAGTAAAAGAAACTATTAGCATAGAACTTAAGGTTACATCTAGCCATTTCATCTTTAAAATTATAAAGCCTGGCCACCAATCTTGTACTGTACTTGAATTTATAAATTCAAGGAAAGCCAGTCAGAAGAATTACCATGAAAATATCTATAGAAAAGGCACAGAGAAGCTATGTTATGAGATTTAAAATTAAATCAAAATGCCAGGTCAAAACCTATAACATTGCAGATTCTTCTTTGTATTTTACCAAGAATCTCTAAATATATAGCAGAAGCACCATATCATATGTGACAGTAATATTCAATACATGGACAAATGGGAGGCTTATAAATGTGTATGACAGGTTTCAATGAGAAAAATTGTCTAGCATGACACTGAATTTTTAACAATTCATTAATTATAATCTTTCCACTTTATATCAGCAGAAAATATTGCAAAGTCACTCTCTTGGTGAATATGTATTAAGATTTATACTTTCATTGTGAACTGTTTGAAGTGAATTTGTTTTTTCTGGTTTTATTGTTTTGGAGTTCATTTAGATAATACTTGATATAGGATGTTAATAATGTCTTTATATATATATATATATTATTAAAATACAAAGAAAATATTTTTCTAAAATTGATTATAGAATGAAAGAGGAGTAATACTTATTGAATTATCATGTGTAGGTTTCAAAGTAAGGTCCTTTTATATCCTTACACAATTCAGATTGTTTTGAAACAATTCAAAACATCTTGGAGAATTTGCAGTGATAGGTGAGCTATAGAAGAAAGGTTTATACTACGATTTGTATTTCCCCCATTATGGGCATTATTATATCTGTGATATAATAACACTGTATTTCATGTATTGAATGTAATAGCTGAAAGAAAAGGAATGACATACATGCTTTGTTCTGAGAGAGAGTTTTTTTACCACTAAGTCATATACAAAATTATATATACATATTTACATATGTACCACACAGAGAAAATATAACATATATGCAACAATGAGCAGTACAAGAACAAACAAAAAATAGTTTTACATATAATAATTCTTGCTGGAGATTCTTTTGTGTTTCTAGGGAAGCCATTTTTAGGATTCTATATTTAAGCAGGCCGGATTCATCTGCTGTGTCACTAGAGAACTGAAAATATTTTCTATATCTAGTGACAATATATTTCCATAAAAAAAATAGCACCAGAGACTTGTAAGTTGCACCTTGCTGAATTAGCCTCAGTCTGGACCAAGAGGCCCAGACTAAAAAAAAGCAACTGCTTGGTTTGACTCCTACTAACTGACTGACTGACCACTTTTGGCACTGTTTAAAGTGATGCGACTAAGCGTCCGCTACATGACCCATGTGACTTCATCTCTGCCAAAGGGAGATAATCACTTTTTGTATCTACACTATCAAGCATTTCATTTGAATTTCAGCTATTGTGGATAAGTAAATCTCCACAAAATCTAAAGACTTTGTCCAACATATGAAAGGAATTCACCTAAGATTAATGGATCTTATTTTGTCCTCAACATTTCATCTACATTATGGCAGTTGTGAAAAGTAAATATTTTTAAGGTATGCTATATTGATGGGTAAAAGTTATCAATATCAGGGACAGAGCATATGTAAATATAAAAATGAGTGGCAGCAATCTGTTTATGCTAGAACACAATTTTCAGGCCTGATAATTGTGTTCAAGCATGAAACAGACTGTCGCCACTCAGTTTGACCTCAGCATCCACTTATATGTATGTATGTATTGAATATAGTACATTTAGCGAGTTTCTATTGGGAGAAGGACATCAAAAGGAACTTAACAGAAGGTCGAAGTTGAGAGATAACAAATACAGTGTTTATTTTATCAATGGTCCAGAAATTTAAAATGAATTTGTGTTTACATGGTAATTGAACAGATTTTAGCACCACATGAATAAAATGACCTTAGAGTTCAAACACATTTTACCACATGCATGCTGAGATGAAAACAAAATTTTCCAGAGAGGGACTTGCTGTATTTTGATGTGAAGAGCCTCCAAATTTTTAATTGTTTTCCTGCTGTTGGATCAGCAGAATACTGTTGCATTTTCTATCATTATCTGATAGAAATGAAGAGCCCTCATGGATTTATGTAAAAGTTGACAAGTCAGTTTTCTTGAGGAAATTATGAGATAACCAGTATATGTTGATGCTTTTAATTATCAACAGAAACACTGACTCTCAAAAGATAAGAGAACTGATATACAATATTAATCTTTTGCAAAGTGAATTTTTTGAGGGGAAGTGTTTGTTAGTAACCATGGTATCATGAGTACTGCAAATATTACATACAATATCAGCAAGTTCCTTGATAAGTTTGTTTCTGATTTTAAATGACTTATTTGATATTAGAAGCACACCAAAAGTTTCTTGGTTCAATTTAATATATATACATATTTATATATATTTTTTTATTTATTTTTAGAGGTTTGAAGCCATGGACAATATACAAAGTAAGAGTTGCTGCAGTTACAAACCAGGTGGAGAGAGGCCAAGGTCCTTTTAGCAACATCAAAGTAATCAGAACTCTAGAAACAGGTAAGTCACAATTTTGGATCATTTCCATTTGGAATAGTTGATGGGGAAGATTGGGGAACAGGTTTTATTATATTTACTGTAACATTGAGTTTTTCCCTTTCTTTTGGATGTTTCTCAACAAAATTAGAGGTTGTTCTTTTTGATGTTTTTAATCTTTTAAATCATTTTTTTATTTTAAAAGACCAAGGTATATATCCAGAAAAATATCTACATGCCTACTCGTGAAATGAATGATAATTAACATTCACATCATATATACATATTTGTAAATGTGGTGATTCATATCCATGTGGACACCTCTCATGACCTTGTGCCATACTTAGTTATATTTTAAAAAAGAAACATTGAGTGTATATTGTAGGAAATAGATGATAATTAACAAGCTCATCACACATACTAATTGATCAATGTGGTGACTCATTCCATATGGACACCTCTCTTGACCTTGTACCAGACTTAGCTATATTTAGAAATGAAATGATAGTATGATAATTATCAAGCAGCTAATCCGCCAGGCAAATGAAGTGAGTTCAGTCCTCACTATTTTTCCAATAAATATGATTTTTATTGTGTGCATGAAAACATTTCCAACAGAAGGGGAAAAAAGCTTTTTAATTGTGTATCCATCTCTTGGGTAGAAATATTTATTATGGAATAAAAGAAACAAATGATTCATAATTTTTATATGAAATACTGAAAGATCTGTCATGATATGTTCATTTAATACAATAAATACCCCTAAAAATCAACATACTTTTCAGTGACTTTCCCTAAAAACGATTAAAATAAAAGATCATTTTTAAAAACAATTCAATTTTGTAGAATTTTGTTTCACTTCAAATTTTACTTATTTAGTAGACATTTTTTTTTTACTTTTTTAATCTAATTTCAACAACAGTTAAAATTTAATGTTAGCTTGATTTTCACTTCTTCTAATCCTTAATCAGCAGTAGTCATGTTAAAAATGATTTTTAATATACATGCTTACAATTTAGAAATATTACTAAGTTTTATATAAAATATTGATAACTTTAATGTTATCAATATTTTATAATAATGTTTATTTTATAAAAACAAATTCTCTAAATGTCAGCAGACTTTACAAATTTTTTACCAAAAATCCTCAACTCAAGATAACAGAATTCTTAAAAATGACTCACTTTGGAAGATTTGTTTCACTTCAAAATTTGTTGCTTGATCTTTAAGCAAATTTCAGTTAAATTTAAAATTTGAAGTTAGCTTGACTTCTATTTCTCCTAATCCCTAATCAGCAGGAGTAGAGTATTAAATAGTTTTTGGACATACATGCTTACAGTTGGCTTTGTTAATAAAATTTATAAATGTTCGTGATAAAAAGAAATGAAAAAAATTATAAATTTACATTATATATTCATAACTGTGAAATGATGTGTTTCTTCTCTAAAACATTTTTGTCTTTTTCTCCAATTCCTTCATAAATAGTATATTGGTTTCTTTTTCAGAAAACCCGAATAATTCCAATATTTGCGAGAGATGTTAATATTATGCTTTACAAAAATAAACTAAATATGGTGAATTTTTATCACTTTAATCACAATCACCAAGTTTTGTAATTTGTTAGGTGTACTACATGTACTGCAACCATAGCAGCAAAGACATGTCTTGGGGAAAAATAACCTGACTGAGCTCAACCCTCTCCAGGCTTGTTTAAAAATTGTGTTTTCCTTCTCCTAGACTGGTTAACAACCAAGGCTATTGGATTCAGTCTATCCTACTATTTAACCCATAGCTGGAGGAGAATTGATGGATTCATACCTTTTCTAAAGGGTATCTTCACATAAGTGAATGTAATAAACTCAAATGGAGTTCAAACTCAGCTCTCCAGTTTCTTATTCTCAGCCAATTATCCATTATGCCTCCCACACATCCCTGCCAAAAAACCTGCACAAAATGTGAATCTACTTATATGGCTATTTTAAATGCAATAGCAGCACAGTGTCCTCCAGTTGCGTAACTCAAGAGGAGAGTGAATGTTCATGCATGAACAGTAAGGTCCTCTCTGATTGTCAAGTTTCATTTAGACTGCACAGGTAAATTTTAAAATATTCAACATGTTTGTGATAAACAGTTTTATGAGATAATAAAAAATTTTCCAGATAGAAATCCTTTTATTTAACCCATAGCTGGGGGGAGAAGAAATAGATTCATAGTTTTTCTTAAGAGTATCTGCATGTAAGTGAATATAATAAATTCAACTGGACTTCAACCTCAGCCCACTGATTTCTCATTTTGAACTGATTACACCCCCTGCACATCCACAATTAAGTCCTTAATCTCTTATCTTTCTTTTGCTCTTTTTAAACATACTGTATTTTTTAAATCTTTGCATTTTATCTTTTAGTATTTAAATTACTCTCTTGATAACCAGCGAGAAAGTTTGTCTTTCTTTTATCTCTTTTTCTCATCTCTCTATATACATATGTATTTATTTTTTCCTTTCACCTAGTTTCCTTTTTTTTTCACTGACTTCTTACAGCTTATCTTTACTCCTCCAAGTCCTCTTTTAATTTCTCCTTTATTTTTCCCATTTCCTTCCTGTTTAATATGGCCGTGTAGGTTTCACAGTCAGAAAGCCCACATATTTAGAAGGCATACTGATTTTAAAATTGTCCAAAATAAACCAAATGTGATGAATAGATATCATTTTAAACACATAAATATGGAATAATTATGATGCAAAAAATGGAAAAAGTAGTAGATAAATATTTTTAATGCACATTCTCTTTTATCTTTCTTTTGATCTTTCTCTTCATTTAAGTGCGAGTTTGTGGAACAGACACCCACTTAGATATTTCCCTAAACACTACAATCTTAACTTCTTCAATTTGAGGGTCAATTATTATCTATCCTCCGTATTCTCATAATCTTCTATTCCTACCATTTTTATTCATCTTATTCAGCATAATCATTTTAATAGTAACCCTCTCTCTTGAGTGTCTCTTGGGCCATGTATTAAGTGAATTTTAGTAAAAAAACAAAAATCAAATATTACAACAAAAACATGAATTTTATTGTATTGCCATTTTTATGCTATTCCATTCCAACCAGCCTTTCCAAACATTTCCTCTCCCATCCTCGTCTGGGTGGTGTGTGGGAGTGTAATGGTTAATGACTTGGAACGAGAAATTAGTGAGCTAAATTTGAATTGAGTTACATTCACTTTTGTGCAAATACTTTTGGTGAAAGTATCACTCCCTCTCTGCATTCCCCACCAGCTATTGGGTAAATAGTAGGGTACACTGAGCTCTTCACCCTTGGTAGCAATACTATGGCCCTATATTCTAGAATTGAAGAGTATGAGACTTGAGAAAGAGAGAGCTTATATTGTTTAGAAGATTATCAATTATGGATGTTGTTTATCTCATGACAACATTTGTCCCCACTATATATTGGTATAATTGATTTGGGTGAATATTAGCCTTGTGTAATGATTAAAAGAATATGTACAGAGTGTTGATAAATACAAAGCTGTAACGCGAGGGGAAGTAGAAAAATCAGGCGTGGCTGACCACATATGGAGAGAGAAGGGAGATCACCGCCCCCTGTGGGATCATGTTGAGATCATAGACAGGGAACACCATTGGAAAATTCGTAAACTTAAGGAATCAGCACATATGCTAGGCCACAAAAATCTCCTGAGCCGACCAAGCATAGAAATAAATACAATATGGGAACCAGTAATAAGGAGTGCCAGAGAAAAGCAATGATAACAAAGTTGCAATATGAACTCTGGTAAAGACATGCAATGATAACAGCAAAAAATTGCAATATGAGCACTGGTAAAAATGATGCTGAAAACATTAGGTTTATAATACTCAGAAGTTCATACCCAGATGTCCTCAAGGACACATGGCACAGTGGATAAAGGCGTTGGTTAGATCCAGTGACAGATGAGACCCAAAGAAGGTGAGTTCAATTCCTGGTTAAGGCAGTGGAGAACTTTCAGAGGGAAAATTAGCAGGAGATAACTGATAACTGACATCCATCAAACATGGCACATGGAATTAGAACAGTCTACCCCAGTGATCGAAATAAAGGGTTCAGTTCGAAATTCCAACCACCTGAAGAACGGCCGAAACGTTGTGACAAATATGGCGACAAAGATGAAGACAATAGTCCGACTAATGTAAATACAATACAAAATAAATCTTTATTTAATGCAACATAATAATGCAGAAGGATAAAAGATCAAAGTTGAAGTTTCAAGAGTTCAAGAGAAAAAAGTCCTGACATATACGAGAGATAAAGCAAGCGAGAAAGTGTCCAGGAGTAAGTAAACAAATATTTGTATATGTATGTATCCAAGTGTAGTAGCCATCACTTGACAACATTGTATGTTTGTTTTCAATGTAAGAAGAACAATTTAGCTATCTTAGGTCACCAGCTCGTCATGCAAATGTCATATTTCATCTCTGGATATGTTATGATAACTACAGCATCAGAAAATGGACAAAATTGATTTATCTACCTTGGTTGATTTTCAATCTGGTTAATAGACACATCTATAGATCTTGTTTGGAAAGGGCACTCTGCTTCTCATTGATCCACAGCCTTATATGTTGGTTGTAAAAATTATCTGATTGATTCAATGAACTATCTATTTTTAGATATGGTGAAATTTTTATCTTTTTAAATTTGTTGATTTCATTTCTTACATTCTGGTTGTGAGAGTTTTCTGATTGGTTGGTCGAATTATAGCCCTGTTTACCTGACAATCTTTATTATCCATCTATTTTTAGAGATGGCGAAATTTTGGTCTTCTTATTTATTTTGATTTATATACTTCTCTATTGCCAAAAGTTATATTCTGACCTGTCTTTTAATCTTTTGTTCATTGTCTTTAGAAACCCAACCAGTAAACCTCTTTTTATCTATCAACTCCATTCATCTTCCTTTTACATGTTTCTCACCTCCTAATTTTCCTCCACTATTTGGTCTGGTACTTCAGCTATATATCAAGAGGTTCTTGATAAAATACTAAGTATATGCAATGTTATTGATCCTGACCTGCCATCTTAGCTTCAATCACAACCATAATATAGTTTCCCTGTGCTTTTTCTATAAATACTTTCACAGTAATTGTTCTGATGAACTTTCATCTTAGGTATTTTGACTTCACAAATTTAAGTCCTGACAGCTAAATCTTATAATTACTAGATGTAACCATAAGTTCTATGCAAATAGTTTCCTCTCTCTCTCTCTCTCTCTCTTCTTGTTTGTGGAACTCTCTTCTGTCTTCTTACTTTCCTATCAACTATGATCTTCAAAAATGTTGATGGTATGTTACTCATCAACAGTTTTTTTTATCAGTTTTTTTATGCAAAAAATATATGTTACACTAAACTCAGGTAATTTTCTTCAAGAGGTTATTGCAGATTCAAATCATGCTGGAGAGCACATCTTTTTCTTTAATAAGATTTATTGACTATTCAGGGTGGTATGTGAAAATAAATAAATATACTACTTAATAAATAAATGGAGCATCTACTCAAATATGGGTATCTACTAAAAATAACTTTTAAGTAAGAAAAATATATGTGTGTCATTTACAGTGTGTATATATATATATATATATATATATATATATATATATATATATATATATATATATTATTTATTTAAAAATATGATTCCAACATGCTACATAAGAGTTCTCATGTTTCAAAACAAGAGCTGAAAACTTCAATATAATTATTTGAATGAAATTGAATTAAAGTAAGCTCTGTTCTATCTTCAAGTAAAATTTTTCTATTTCCTATTTTCTATATATTTTCACATATATATATATATATATATATATATGTGTGTGTGTGTGCGCGTGTGTAGTACTTAGTGAAAAGTGCTCAATATCCGTGGTAGAGCTAACATATTCAGTTGCATGGATAGTAGTTTGTAAACCCGGGTTTCACACTTTTGCGATCATCATGATGATAGCTAAAGCATGAAACCCAGGGTTACAAACTACTATCTATGCAACTGAAAATTATATATATATATATATATATATATATATATATATATATATAATGTAGTATGTGTGTAATTAGATTTACCCCCAGATTGCTGACTTATCTGTTTCTCCAGTTTTCTGACTAATCATGTCTGTGAATTAATAATTAACAAAAACCCATGAACAGAGATCCACCTCTTCATACAAAACCTCCACATAGCATCAGGCATATGCGCTGATGTCTAAAGTGGTTACCATGTAAACTGTATGACCTTAAATGTAAAATGAAACCTGGCAAATGTGTTCAATATCTGGTGGGCATATAGTCTCTTTTCAAAAAAATAATAACATGACCATGTGACTTTCTTGCTCTTTTGGAATTTCTGATAATAAATAAATAAATTTTTTTTAAAAATCTTCATTCCCCACTTTAAAAAAACAACAAAAAGGAAAATAAAACTAATATCAAACAGCGAAAAATAATCTCCCAGCATCTTCATCTTTCAATGAACTGTCACCATTTCTTGAAAAATTGACTGTAATTGCATTTGGCAGCACCCTTTTTTAACCCAGTCAGACATTCCTGTAAGTTGACTGATATACTTCAAGACAAGTTGAAAGACATTCAAAATTTTTGGTAATATAATTGTTGCCTTTGGAGAATGAGAAAGTCTTTTTTTTTTTTTTTTTTTTTTTTTTTTTTTTAATTTTTTCCCCTCCTAAGGCTATGGATAACTTTTAAAATCTCTTTTCTTTATAACAGAAATAAAAACAAAAAAAAAAACATGACTTATAAAATAGGAAAAACTAAGTGTATCTCTATAAATATTTTTAAAGCACACAAAGCTAACAATATATCTGGTGTATAATACTCAAGTATAATGCAAGTTTTATGATCAGTTTTCTAAAAAATCAGGGGTTGCACTATACACAGGTAATTTTGTTGAAGAAGTTAAAAATCATGCATTTTTAGTCAGTGGCTGCACTATACATAGGAATGAAGATAGTTAATATAATAGTGGTGTCGAGGGAAAGAAAAAAACATCCTTTTGACACACCATTTTATTGCAGGAACGAAGGTTAAAGATTGCCACACAATATGTTTTCATATATTTTTCTGTTTATTCAAGTCTTTTTTTATATCACAAGATGATTCCAGTTTATCATGATAGACAAATTGATAATCTCTATACACTTGGCTCTTCATATGATGAAAGAGAAATGCGACAATACACTTACACAATTCTACAATACATTTACGCTAAAAATGTATGGCAAAACATGAAGAAGGAGAGATAGTAAGTAGACAAACATTGCTTAGATCTACAAAGGTTTGGAAGCTGTGGAGTGCTTTGGTCACCCATGTACTGACAGATGATGAGGACGTTTGACTTGAGACAGTTGGATAGATAATTCATATTGAACTAAAACAGATGTTTGTTTTTATTTTCTCATCTACGATAATGTCCACCCTGTATAAAGCCCAAGAATCACTCTAGGTAGATGGTTATAGAGTCAGAGGAACAGTCTATAGGGACATGTCTGGAAGATAATGGTTAAACCTAGACCTGAACAGGTTAAGATTGTAGTGATCAGAGAAGCAACTTCTTGGGAGTCTGTTCCACAAAGTAGCAGTTTGAGGGAAGCTGCTTGAGTGGAACTTACAATGGAAAGTGATGGAAATAATGGTGGTTTGCTACAATGTGAATGGTATGATTGGTCTTAGCTGTAACGGTTAGAACTGGTGGCACTAAGGAGTATAGTTTGTCTGAACACTTTACATGGAAATAGTGATAGAGTAGCGAGAGGCTTGCAATATTTCATCTGTGAGAACTCTTAAAGCTAGTTCAGAGGTGAGATCAGCTGTTAAGCTCTAGTTATCTTGAATTTTGAAGATGCTTCCATATACCATTGCATCATCAGCAAAGATATTCACAAATGATCAGAGTATATTCTGATATAAATAATTTATGTAACTGAGAATCAAGCCTTGGCATATCTGTGTTGATCATTTGGGACTCAAAGGACTGACTGTTAACAACTACCTTCAGGGACCTACTCATTAGGAAGGATTTAATAATTGAGAATACTCATTCACTGATTCCATAGCTAGAGAGCTTGTACAGCAACCTTGTGCCACGCCTTGTCAAAAGCCCTTCCTATATTTAATGTGATTGTCTTTGAGATGTATTTGTTGTCTAGTGCCTCATTGATTCTGTTAGTAATGTTATTGAGAATATCAGCAGTGGTCCAAGCCAATCAAAATCTGTACCGTTTCAAGAGATTATCCCTACTGAGGTGATCAACAACCTTTTTGCTGGTTATAACTTCAAAAAGTTTACTGACACTAAGGATGATGATGGGTCTAAACTAAGATGGGGAAGAGTGCTTACCCACATTCTTGAAAACAGGGCATGCACAATTTCCAGACTTGAAAAGGATTTTTCCATCAAGCAATGGTTAAATTGTTTTGCTCAGATCAGATATAACTCAGGGTTAATATTCTTAGGGACAACCACTGAGATTTTACCTCGGCCAGTAGCCTTTTTGCATCAAGACTTTCAATAACTCTTGAGATTTCATGCAAATATTGACAGATATGTGATGTCTGCAAGCAATAATATGAAAGCAACGATAGAAAGATATGAACAGATTAGTATGAATAGAAAGATATGAACAGATTAGTATGAATAGAAAGATATGAACAGATTAGTATGAATAGAAAGATATGAACAGATTAGGATGAATAGAAAGATATGAACAGATTAGGATGGATGGATAGATATGAACAGATTAGGATGGATGGACAGATATGAACAGATATGGATGGATGGATGGATGGATACATATGAAGAGATTAAGATTGATAGCTATGAACAGATAGATAGAACAGATTGGATTGGCTCGATATAAACAGATTAGGATGGATAAATAGATACAAACAGATTAGGATGGATAAATAGATACAAACAGATTAGGATGGATGGATAGAGATAAACAGATGAAAATGGATAGATAGATATGAACAGATTAGGATGGATGTGTAGACATGAACATATTAGAAAGGATGGATATGAACAGATTAGGATGAATAGATAGATACGAACAGATTAGGATGAATGGGTGGATATAAACAGATTAGGATGAATAGATAGATATGAACAGATTAGGATGAATAGATAGATATGAATAGATTAGGATGGGTGGATATAAACAGATGAAGATGGATAGATAGATATGAAGAGATTAGGATGAATAGATATGAACAGATTGGGGCAGATGAATAGGTATAAACAGGTTAGGATGGATGGATAGATATGAACAGATTATAATGAATAGATAAATAAGAACAGATTGAGATTATTGGATGGATGTATAGATAATCAAACCTATAAGTAATTAAATTGGGATTCAGTCCTAATAAATTTTTATCACGAAACATTCCAAATTTATTTGAACTCTGTTAGATTATCTGTCAATTATCATGGTGAAAAAATAATCAATGAATAATGTTCAAATTTCAGTTCAAGTTGTTTATGTTGACACTAATATCATTTGAAAAGTCATTAGTCTATTTCTTTCTCTGTTTGACTATTACCTTTCTTGACAACATACATCATCACTATCATGATGGTCGATGGAGATGAGAGTGGTTGGTAGAGTAGGGCAAACAATATTTTCTAACCTGGCCAGACAATAACAACAACAGTCACCGCCATAGTAAATCTTGTCAGGTTTCAATTACTTTTTAAAAAAAACAGAACAGAGATAAATTGATGGCTGCAGAAGATTAAAAAAGCACACAGGTAAGATTGGAACGCAGCACAAATTTCAACTGACTGAACTAGATAAGAACAGAATGAGATATTGGGGACAGACATAGATAAAAAGATGGATTGATACATCATATATATTTATCTATCTAAAACAGATATGAATATGGGCAGAAGTGTGTGAGTATGCCTTCAGTGGTGTTAAAAGATAGATATTAAGAGATTAGGAAAGATAAATATAAAAAGATTAGGATAGATGGATAGATATAAACAGATCAGGATGGATGGATAGATATGAACAGATTATGATGGATGGATATGAACAGATTAGGATGGGTACATAGGTATGAACATATTAGGATGTATGGATATAAACGGATTAGGATGAATAAATAGATATGAATAGATTAGAATGTATGGATATAAACAGATTAGGAGGAATAAAGAGATATGAATAGATTAGGACAGATGGATAGATATGAACTGATTAGGATGGATGGATATAAACAGATGGATAGATATGAACAGATTAGAGCAGATGGATAGATATAATCAGTTTAAGATGAATGTATGGATGTTAGTGGTAATATTAGCCATTTCCTTATGAACAGATGAGGATGGATGGATAGATATATCATATTTAACTTAAACATATGTGTATGAGTATATAGGCTGTAATATGAACAGATTGAATCGATAGATAATTCATATCTCACTAAAACAAATCTGAATATAGACAAATGTGTATGGAATGATAGAAGAATTGGGTTTCAATATTGATAAATTGTTTTGTTTCTTAGTGAATGTTTGACATTCTTTATTTGCTTTAATTTCAATCTGAATGTTACTCAATCTTAACTGACTGACCTATTAAATAAAAGATTACTGTCAAAGCGCTGAATGATAGCCAGTATAAATAGTGAATGAAAAGCCCAGTTTCTGTCTGATTTGAAGAACTTTCATTTCTTCCTCTTCCAACCATTTATTGAAACTGTTGCTGAACCTGACATGTCCATTTATAATATCTTTAAACAGTTAATAAAAAAGTGAAAACGTTTATAAAGAATATCATGAATTAAGCATTTCAAGAATGGCAGATAACCTTTAGCACCACCTGTTGGTGTCATTTAAAAGTAAGGGCAATGAATCTTTTTAAATTTCTGCCTCTGTCTATTGATTTGAAATTCAGTTCATGAAATACATATTTGTTCATGAATTGTTACATGTTGATTTTGTATATTTTACTGTCTTCAGCTCTGTGTATGTATATATATATATATATATATATATATATATATATATATTTAGGCAGCAATTTTTCATTAATGTATGTTTCATTAAATAATATAGACAAGTTTTGTCCATTTATTTTAAGTTCCTTTCATAAGCTTAATAACATTATCGTTGAAAGACAAAAGGAAATCATCATATTGATACATGTTTAAATCCAATCTAAGCTTTCGGCTTATCAAAGCTGACAATTACATTTCAATATATCAACCAATACACAGATGAAACAATAATGATAGTCTGTTTTTTGTTGCATGAAAAATTTCAAAGCAATGACTAACTCGTGTATACAAGACGCGGAAGCAAAAATCTAAGCATAACTGACTGACTGTAAACACATTGGCAGTCAACCTGGAAAAATGGAAGTCATATTGTTTGTCCAAAAAGAGGTAAGAGACTAATAGGTAAATGATTTGAGGGGTTAGATGGTTCCACAGGGTTCTTAAAGACAAGAACTACAGAGGGGGTCTCCCAGCAAGCTGGAAAGCAATAAGCAGTGAGACATTTATTGTAAAGTTTGGAGAGATCAGGAGTCAAATCAGGAGGACATGTCTTTAGGAAAAATTGCAGGCATACTATTGGATCTGCAAAACTTGTGAGGATCTAGTTTACAATTGATATCAGAAACCATGGATTAAGTTATGTGCATCTCACTCACAAGAGACTCTGTTTGAGTTGGAAAATCAGAAAGAGATAATCCAGATAATCAAGAATAAAGGTGGACGACAATCTCCAAGCAAAGCACTCTGCTTTATCTGAAGTAGATCACAATACTTCATATTGATTTAAGAAAGGAAGAACTAAGGATTTGCACTTATTCAGTACACTTTGCAGAATATACAAATATATATATATATATAATTACATATTATAAATTACCATATATAATTAACAATTACTAATTAAAATATTTTAAGAGAACAAAATGAAAATTTAGTTGACATCAGTAATAAACATTTTATATAATTTATCTAAAATGATTAACTATTACATGTGATCAAATATATCAAATGGTTAGTACATTAGCTTTCCGACCATAAGCCCTTGGTTTGAATCTCACCAGGGTTGATTTTCCAGGAAGAGGTGACTTCTTGTTGTTATTGGCATAAGGAGACAATCCTAGTGTCTGTTACTTTTGGAAATTGCCTGAAAACCATACCATGGATTGACCCAAGCCTTATGAGTGAAATTGGGTAGACAGAAATATTTGAGAGCTGTTAATGGTTCTGCTAGCATGAAATCACAAGTCATCATGATTGAGTATTTGGGCATACTAGTCTTGTTCAGATTGTTAATCATGCCAAATAATGCACTCTCTCCCAGAAACTGTAACTAAGGTCTTCTCAGCATAGCTGCAGTATAAAGCATGTGGGCTTTGTGGATGTTGAAAATAAATTATGTCTGAGCAGGCGTCTGCAGCAGGGATTGGCTAACCACCCTAGTAGACAGACATACTTGGATACAAGCAGCCAGCCATTTCACATACATACACATATATATATATATATATTTGTAAATAACTAGTGGGTCTTAAATGCCACTTAAGATTATTGCACAAAATTTCAAAACTGAATCAATTAAGTTGTCAGATCCTCATACGTTGAAACCGATGGGAGAGTCCATTTTATTTATATATATATATATATATATATATATAAGCAGCTCTTAAAAAAGTTTGCCATCTATGCATACCAGAAAGAAAAGTGCTCAACACTATACAATATAGTAGAGCTTGTTTAAAATAATCACCTTTTGGTGTACACAGTTCAACTACTACTATAAGGTTCATGCCTTTAAGCAAACATCAGGCAGTCATCAGCTGTAATACAAAAATGTGAAAGCACTCAAAAATAAAGCTGTATATTTTTCTAGGTGTATGGGGGTGGTTGTGTTTACAACTTTATTTTTGATTTTGGCCGAATGGGTGCTTTCCCCACTCCAGGTGAGACTGCTTGGCTTATGAATGGTGTGTGAACAATGTCGATATTTTTTTCCATCTTGGTCTTTCCAGTGGGCTATAAAAGCTCCCACTTTCATGTTACAGCTACCAACTGCCTGACAGTTACTTAAAAGCATTAAAATTATAGTAGTGGTCAGACTGTATGCACCTGAAATGTGATTCTTTGTTATATATATCATAATTAAGTAATTCATCAAGTCTAAAAGAAATCTCAACAGAATGCAGAAAGCACTGGATGGCTGTTTCATCCTATATTTGGGACTCATCAGCAGTGTACATCCTCTACTGTTACGATACAATGCAAGTGTTATACCAACTGTACCAACAGGCCTCAGTGACTCAATATAGTGCTGCTCTTCACAAATTCCTTGATGTAATTCATCAGAGTTTCCCTTACCTATAAGACTGTGCAACCATGAGCCACAACTTCTATCCCCAAGCCACAGCCACACCATCCAGGGCATTAGAAACAGGTTCAAGAAAGGATATACAAGTGAATAGAAATTATTAGGAGGATTTGAGATAATCATAACTAAGTAATTCATTGAGTCTAGAAGAAACATCAACTGTTGAGGATTCTTCTAGACTCAATGAATTAAATTATTTGAAGATCAAAGTTAACTGGGAAGCTAGAAGCTGGATGAGAGTTCCACAAGCAAGAAGCACTATAGAAGAAACTCTTAGCATAGAACTTATGGTTCCATCTTACCCTTTCAACTGTAAAATGAGACCTTGCCATTCATCTAGTACTGTGTTTAAATTTAGGAAGTCTTTGTATCATAGTGGAAAGTTCATAAGAACAATTACTATGAAAGTATTTACAGAAAAGGCACAGGGATGCTACATTATGGTAGTGGGAAAGTGACTGAAGCTGAGATGCCAGCTCAGGACAAATAATATTGCAGATTTTTCTTTGGATTTTATCAGGAACCTCTCTCTCTCTCTCTCTCTCAGTCACCAGACCAGATATGGCAGTAATATTCAAAACACGGTCAAATGGTAGATTCTGACAAGAAAAAATGTCTATTATGACACAGTGAACCAACTTTCTGAATAGCAGAATCAGCAATTGATTTAATATGATGCTTCCACTTTCTATTAGTGGAAACTTTAGTCCAAAAAGCTGCAATGAGTCATTCTCCTGGAGATTAGCATTTTCCATGCTATATAGAAGGTAAAACAGGGTTCTCTCAGATGATTAAAAGAGAGCAGTTTCATATTGGAGGTGTTGAAAATTGACAAGCTATTTCTTGCCCCAGTTAACTGTGGATCATATTTGAGATCAGCTTATTGAACCACTCATACTTACTATTAAGACAAGAATAGATGGTTGTGTTATCGGCATATATAGCAAGAAGAGAACTGATGACAACATAAAGGTTGTTGATAAAAATTAGAAAAAATATGGGTTCAAGCCCTGGGGGGACACTGGCATTAATGCAAAAAGCTCTAGAAGAGTAGCCATTCAAGATAACTTTCATTTTTTCCTTCAATAAGAAAAACTGAATCAGTTTAAACATTTGT